>JARQOD010000815.1:0-122187 GCA_033576555.1 Oophaga sylvatica | reverse complement strand
CCGTCTAACCATTAGACGACCTGGTGTTGGGCAAAGGTGAAAGTTAGACTCATCAGAGAAGATTACCTTACTCCAGTCCTCTATGGTCCAATCCTTATGGTCTTTGGCAAACTTCAGCCTGGCTCTCCTTTGCTTCTCATTGATGAAAGGCTTTTTTTCTAGCTTTACATGACTTAGCCCTGCCTCTAGGAGCCTGTTACAAACTGTTCTTGTCGTGCACTTCACCCCAGCTGCCATTCCTTTTGTAGTTCACTTGATGTCATCCTGCGGTTGCTGAGTGACATTCGAAGGAGATGACGGTCATCCCGGTCAGTGGAGAGTCGTTTTCGCCCTCTGCTGGTCTGTAGCTTTGTTGTCCCCAATGTCTGCTGCTTAACCTTATTGCAATGGACTGCCATCTTAGAAATTTTAAGGATGGAGGCAACATGACGCTCACTGTGTCCTTCTGCTGGTAAAGCCAGCATTGAGCCCTTCTTTTCCTCACTCAAGACTTTTCTTTTCAACTCCTTTGGCATGGTTAAAAGTTATTTTTTCATTTCTATTACTTTTGGGATAGTACTAGCACTTCTTTTGCCATCCAGCTTGTCCTATTGCAAGAGGATTGTGAACACCACAGCAGTTTTTTTTATACTTTCCTTCGTTAAATAAGATTTGGTTCAGGTGATCACCTAATCAGAAGCACATTAAGTGGAATGAGGTGTACTCTGGTTGGAATTCAACTGACACTGAAATGGAATGGCTGTCAATGGAAGATGAAGAGTTCTTAGACAGAGCAGAATTATCTCTTCATAGAATCATAGCAATAGTAGAGTTGGAAGGGACCTCCTGGGCCATCTGGTCCAACCCCCTGCTCAAAGCAGGATTCTCTAAATCATCCCAGACAGATGTCTGTCCAGCCTTCCATTGAAGGAGAACTCACCACCTCTCGTGGCAGCCTGTTCCACTCCTTGATCACCCTAACTGTCAAAAAGTTTTTTCTAATATCTAATCTGTGTCTCCTCCCATTCAGTTTCATCCATTGCTTCTAGTCTTTCCTTGTGCAAATGAGAATAAAGATGATCCTTCTACCATGTGACAGCCCTTGAGATATTTGTAGACAGCTATTAAGTCTCCTCTCAGTCTTCTTTTTTGCAAGCTAAACATTCCCAAATCCTGCAACCGTTCCTCATAGGACATGGTTTGCAGACCGGTCACCATTCTGGTGGCTCTTCTCTGAACTTGCTCCAGTTTGTTGATCTTTTTTAAATGTGGTGTCCAAAACTGGACACAGTATTCCAGATAATCATGGTACAGAAAGAGAAGAAATTCGAAGAGCACCTGAAGAAACAGAGGAATGGAAGCATGTGACCCAGAGAAGCAGGAGGATCGTGAGGCAGTCAGCACCTATACTGCTCAGGAACCAGCACCAGGCTCTCACACAGGAGAATGATAAAGAAATACATCAGGATAAGACTTTGCCCACAAAGAGCAACCTTGTAAGCCCTCAGAATCCTCCTGAATGGAGAAAGAAAAATGTTGTGAAGATGAAACGGAGAGTTGTTGTCATGGGGGATTCCCTGTTGAGAGGAACAGAGGCCGCTATCTGCAGACCGGATATAACCTCAAGAGAAATGTGCTATCTTCCAGGTGCAAAAATTAAAGATGTGTCTGGCAGGATATCAGGACTCTTCAGACCTAAAGATGACTACCCATTACTGCTAATACATGTGGGGACAAATGACACCACAAGAAGTGACCTGGAAACCATCTGCAGTGACTTTGAAAACTTAGGCAAGAAAGTGAAAGAACTGGGTGCGCAGGTGGTCTTCTCATCCATCCTCCCAGTGGATGGCCATGGAACAAGGAGGTGGAATAAGATTCTGCAGGTGAACAACTGGCTACGTCGATGGTGCCGTCAGCAAGGATTTGGATTTCTGGATCACGGAGTGAATTACCTATATGATGGACTACTTGCTAGAGATGGGGTGCACCTTACGAAGACTGGAAAACATGTATTTGGAAGTCGCCTTGCTACACTCATCAGGAGAGCTTTAAACTAGAACAATGTGGGAAGGGAAGCAAAAGGCCAGAAAAATCCATACACCTGACAAATGCTATTGAGAACTCGGCTATTAGAAGTGGAAAGGAAGAACGAAGACAAAAAAATCTAAATAATAAAAATATTGGTGGAAGAGAAACCAATCACAAACTAAAATGTTTTTATACAAATGCACAAAGCATGGGCAACAAACAAGGAGAATTGGAACTACTAACGCAGGAGAAGAAGTATGATGTCATTGGAATCATTGAAACTTGGTTGGACGATACACATGATTGGAATACAAATGTTATGTTTTGGTAGCTGAGGAGAGTAAGCAAAAACGGCCATACACCAGGGAGGCTGGAACCTATTGGATTGCAGTAACCTGAACTAACCACACAACTAGAGGTAACCGTGGAGCGTTCCTACGTTGATCCTAGATGCCTCGTCACAGCCTGAGAGATAACTACACCTAAAGGCAGAAAGATGAAAGCTATCTGCCCCGGAGCAGATCCCCAAAGAAAATAGGAAGCCCCCAAACAAGTAATAGCGGTTAGACAAGAAGAAACACGGACACAGACAGAAAATAGAATGAGCAAAAGCTGGGGCCCAATCTGTCTAGACAGAAAAGTACAGGAAAGGATACTCACTGCAATCCAAGAAAAACCCTAAAAAATACCTACTCTACTGATTGCAAAAACACCTGAGATCACACGACCTCTACCACCTAAATCAGTTCTCTGGTGTAACAAAACTAAGCCGCAGCCACTGAAAAAACAGGAAAAAGCAAATGAACAAACAACAGTGGCCCCAGATAAACTGAGAGGAGCACAAGTCCCCGGAGGGGACCTGGCTGAACTCCACAGAAGTGCAGGGAACAATGCAAAAAGCAAGCACAAAAATAAAAGCAAAATATCTTATCTGATAGCAGAAGATGCAGGCAAGACTCAGCAAGCTTCCAAATGAACCAGGAACCACAATTGAGACAAGAACAATTGATCACCAGCAACCATCATGGGAGGGAACCTCCCTTATATCAGACCAGTCCGTGATCCCAGATTGCCACTCCTTGCTGAAAGGTTCAGTACTGTCAGTAGCCACCAGAGGGAGCCTCTGCTCAGAAACCATTTTTAGCACATTCATAACAGTACCCCCTCTTGAGGAGGGGTCACAGAACCCTCACTTCTGCAACCAGGTCGATCAGGATGAGCTCAGTGATAGGCACGGATCAGTCTCCTAGCATGGATGTCCGAAGCAAACACCCAAGAATTGTCCTCCTGACCATAACCTCTCCACTTAACCAAATACTGGAGTTTCTGTCTAGAAAAACGAGAATCCAATATTTTCTCAACCACATACTCCAGATTGCCCTCAACCAAAACAGGGTCAGGAGGCGCAGCCATAGGAACCACTGGCTCGACAAACCTCTTCAATAAGGACTTGTGGAACACGTTATGGATCTTAAATGTCCCTGGAAGAAGCAAACGGAAGGAAACAGGATAAAGAATCTCCATGATCTTATAAGGTCCAATGAACCTAGGCTTAAATTTGGAGATGCAACCTTCATAGGGATATTTCTTGAGGACAACCAGACCAAGTCCCCCACTTTAAACCGAGGACCATCAGTCCTATGCCGGTTGGCAAACCGCTGGGCCTTCTCCTGAGAGAGGGACAACCTCTCCACTACCTCGTCCCAAATCTGCTGCATACGATCCACAACAGAGTCAACACCCGGACAGACAGAAGCCCCGAAGAAAATCGAGGGTGAAACCCAAAATTGAAGAAAAATGGAGACATCAAAGTGGCAGAGCTTGCCCTATTATTAAGAGCAAACTCAGTCAAAGGCAAAAAAGAGACCCAGTCATCTTGATCAGCAGACACAAAGCATCTCAGATAAGTCTCCAAGGTCTGGTTTGTTCTCTCAGTTTGTCCATTGGTCTGAGGATGAAAAGCAGAGGAGAAGACAATTGAACACCAAGTTTAGAACAAAAAGTCCTCCAAAATCTGGAAACAAACTGGACTCCTCTGTCAGACACAATGTTCTCCGGAATGCCATGTAACCGAACCACGTGCTGAAGGAACAAAGGCACCAATTCGGAGGAGGAAGGTAACTTAGGTAATGTCACAAGATGTATCATCTTGGAAAACCTATCACAGATTACCCAGATAACTGTCATTCTCTGAGAAACAGGGAGTGTAAGGTTCTTTGTCTCTTTTGACATGTTCCTTGAAACTCAGTTTTCCGTCGGCCATTTTGCTTTCTGTCTTGCTGCAGCTATCTTGCCCTCAGTTAATATGGAGGTTCCAGCTTTCATGTTCCCGCCCTGATTCTCTCCTCTTGCTTCTTAAGCAGCCTCAGCTGAACAATCAGTGCTCCTGAATCAAGCTTCAGTCAGCCTGTGACCTGACTCCTGGAAACCTAGGATTTTGGACTCCAGCTATTTCCTACTGAGGAACTTTGGAACACTTTTGGACTCTGGAAACCTGCTGTCTGGTGAATCCATGTTTGCAGAGGAATTACGGTACAGAGAAGAGATCCTGAACCTGCTTTGGAGAGTTATTGTAGAGCTTGAAGTTACTCTGGCCTGCTGTGTCTCCTGCCTCTGTTACTGCAAACTGTGTGACCTTTTCTGCATGCTTGTATGAAGTAATACAAGTCATTTCATATCAACCTGTGTCTCATGTGTTTTCCTCGCACCCAAGCACAAGACACTATAGGAACTGTACACTATACATGACAAGATTCAGGAGCCAATGTTTAGTGTCTGCTGGGTCTGGGAAAGCCGTGTCTGCTGTGACTGTGGATATCAGATGTCCGTTTAATACCTTCTGTGATGACAGTGGTTGTGACTTCTCACAACCATTCCAGGTGAGCGCATTCCCTTAAATGTTACACTGGAGTGTTACCACAGGTAAACACTATTGTTTTTTTTTTTTTTTTTTTCCTTTTCTCTTCTCCTTCCATCACTTCTGCCTTAAAAGATCTGGAAGATGGAGGCCCGCATAAAGGAGCTTTGCGGAGTGACTGATACAATCCTTGCAGATATACAGACTATAAAGACCCGTTTTGCAAGCCTACAGGACCTCACTAATCATAATTTGCAAGTGTTTGGACAAACTACCCAGGAATTACGAGCCAGGATTGAGGCTCTAGAGGAACGAGTCCAGGCTCCTGCCATAACCCCGAGTTCTGGGATCCCAAGTTACCTCCTTTTCGTTTTGGCGGTGAACGTGAGAAATTCAGGGGATTTATTAACCAATGCAATCTATTTTTCTCTGCACATGCTTCACAATTTCCCACTGAACGATCCAAAGTGCTTACTATAATCATGTTGCTTACCAATAAGGCTTTGATGTGGGCAAACCCTCTGATTGAGACTGAGGATGATTGTTTGAATCACCTTGATGCTTTTATTTCAGCCATGGGGCAGGTGTTTGATGACCCCAATCGAGGTGCAACAGCTGAAGCAGCCATGTTAACTTTGCGCCAAGGTAAGCGTTCAGTAGCCGAATATGCCTTGGATTTCAGGAGATGGGCTCTTGATACCACTTGGGACACTTCCGCCAAAAAATTATTTTTCGGAAAGGGTTGTCTCCACTGATTAAGGATGAACTTGCTCGTGCCGACCCTCCCACTGCGTTAGGTGACTTTATTAACTATTGTATCCGTATTGATGCTCGTCTGACTGAACGCAGACAAGAGAGATGGTTCAAAATAATCGCACTAACATTTTCCTACCTCCCTCCTCAGCTAAGGAACCTTTGAGTAGGATCACAAGGGAACCAGAACCTGAACCCATGCAGGTGGACTCTTTACAAAGACGGGTTAGTGATGCACGCAAAGAACATCGTATAAAGGAAAATCTATGTTTTTACTGTGGTAAGTCAGGGCACTTCATTATAAACTGCCCCAGCCGTTCTCGTAAGACTACTGCAGCAGTCATTCACTGTGAGTGTTGCGAGAGGAGCTCTGTCATGTCCGAGCCTCAGATTCCAGAGAGATCTGCTGCAAGAGATCTTGATTTTTCGGACTTAAACTCTGTTAGTTCTGGGGACAATGACGGTATAAACGCTGCAATTTTTCAAGTTTCCTCAGCGGTGTCCCAGCTGAGTTGTAAAAGAAACAATTCTCATTGCTTCCTTTCCATCAAACTCTGGGTTGACTCAGTCTGGGTGTCTAGCTCTGCTATGATCGACTCAGGAGCAAGTGGAAATTTTATGGATATCTCCTTTGCTCTGAAACAGGGGATACGTTCAGTGAAGAAGGCTACACCAGTGCAGATGGAGACTGTGGATGGCTCCCTGCTGACCTCTGGACCAGTGGATCAGGAAACAGAGCCTTTGAGGGTCCTTATGGGTAAAGATCATCAGGAGAAAATGTCTTTTATGCTTATCTCTTCTCCCCACTTTCCCATTATTCTAGGGCTACCATGGCTACAGGCGCAGAATCCTACGATTAACTGGGAGACCAAGGAATTACACTTTCCGGAGAAACAGATGAGTCAAGGAGTTTCAGCTTGCTCTGTTCCTAAAGGAACCATGTCAGTCCCTGAACTACCAGCTGTATACCAGGACTATGTGGATTTATGTGACAAGAAGAACGCTGATCAGCTTCCTCCTCACCGTCCATATGATTGTCCAATCGAATTATTGCCTGGAGCCGAGATACCTTTTGGTAAGATCTACCCCCTAGCGGGGCCCGAGCTAAAAGCTTTGAAGGACTACATAGATGAAAATCTAGCCAAAGGCTTCATACGCCCCTCTTCATCTCCCGCAGGTGCACCCATCTTTTTTGTGAAGAAGAAAGATGGATCTCTGAGACCCTGCATAGACTATAGGGAACTCAATAAGGTTACTATTAGAAACCGTTATCCATTGCCTTTAATCCCTGAGTTGTTGGAGAGAGTGCGGCACGCCAAAATTTTCTCTAAACTGGATCTCCGTGGGGCCTATAACTTGGTCCGTATTAGACCTGGGGATGAATGGAAGACTGCATTCAGGTCACGCTATGGACACTTTGAATATCTAGTTATGCCTTTTGGTCTGAGTACCGCCCCAGCCACTTTCCAACACTTGGTGAATGACATCTTCAGGGATCTCCTAGATACATTTGTGGTGATTTATCTGGATGATATTCTAATTTTTTCTAACTCCACAGAGGAACATCATGGACATGTGAGAATGGTCTTAGAACGCCTAAGACAAAACCATCTCTACATCAAACTTGAAAAGTGTGAATTCCATAGGACCGAAATTCAATTTCTGGGGTATGTACTATCTACGCAAGGGATTAGTATGGATGGAAGCAAGACCCAAGCCATCAAGGATTGGCCAATTCCTAGAAATGTGAAGGAGGTGCAGTGCTTCATCGGGTTTGCCAACTTCTATAGACGTTTCATTAGGAATTTCTCTGAGGTAGTGTCACCTATCACCCAACTTACCCGGAAACAGTCTAGGTTCTCCTGGACCCCGCAAGCGCAGGAAGCATTTTCCTGTTTAAAGGATAAATTTACCACCGCACCTATCTTAGTACATCCCAACCCCGAGCTTGCCTTCATAATAGAGGTGGATGCTTCAGACTGTGCCGTTGGAGCTATACTCTCTCAGAGAACAGGTGAGAAGAATGTCTTGCATCCCTGTGCCTTCTTTTCCCAGCAGTTGTCTTCGGCTGAGAGGAACTACGATGTGGGCAATAGAGAATTGTTGGCCATTATTGCCGCCTTCAAGGAATGGAGACACCTTCTTCAGGGAGCTGCACAGCAAATAGTCGTCCTGACAGACCATCGTAACCTTGAATTTATCAGGTCGGCTAAGTGCCTGACTCCTCGCCAGGCTCGCTGGAATCTTTTCCTAAACCAATTTAATTTTGTAATTTCTTATAGACCAGGATCGGCAATGGAAAGGCTGATGCACTCTCTAGGATTCATTCAGCAGAGACACGTCCACTTACTCCTCCTAAGACTATTCTTCCTGACTCTAGATTCCTGGGAGTGATTCATAATCAAGACCTACTTAAGGACATCAAGGAAGCATACCATGCGGATTCTTTGTTGGCTCAACCCCAAGGGACGTAAGTCTTGTTTTTAAGAATGGTGTGTGGATTCAGGGACAACGTCTGTATATACCTGAAACAGTCAGATTGAGAGTATTGCAACTCATCCACGATTCCAAGATAGCCGGGCATAGGGGAATTCTAAAGACACAAGAATTTCTTTCTCGTTTCTTTTGGTGGCCCACTTACAGGAAAGATGTTTTAAACTATGTCACTTCATGTGAAGTCTGTGCAAGATGCAAAACACCTCGCTCCTCACCAACTGGTCTGTTACAACCTCTTCCCACCCCGTCCCGCCCGTGGGGATCCATTTCTATGGACTTCATTGTGGAGTTACCAACCTCTCAAGGGAAGAACACCATTCTAGTGGTGGTTGATCGTCTAACAAAGGCAGCTCATTTTATCCCTTGTGTCAGTTTACCCACTGCAAAACAGACATCAGACTTAGTGATTAAGAATGTGTTTCGCTTACATGGAGTACCGGATGAGGTCATTTCGGATCGAGGGGTGCAATTCACTTCAAGGTTTTGGCAAAATTTCTGTGCCGCATTGGACATTAAAGTAAACCTTTCTTCTGCTTTTCATCCCCAGACTAATGGACAGACAGAACGAACTAATCAGACCCTGGAGCAGTATCTCCGCTGCTTTATCTGTCACCTACAAGATGATTGGGTGGATCTACTTCCACTGGCTGAGTTCTCTTATAACAACTCTCAGAGCGCCTCCACTAAGCAGTCTCCTTTTTACTCCAATCTAGGTTATCATCCTAACATTCTTCCTCGATTTCCCATAGATACGCCCTTGCCGGCAGTGGCTGAAAGAATCACTTCTTTACAAAAGAATATGGATCTTCTAAAGGAAAATCTAGAATTGGCTCAGGAAAGGTACAAGAAAGCAGCAGATAAATTTCGTAAACCTGCACCAGCTTTCAAGGTAGGAGATTTGGTCTGGCTGTCAACCAGAAATCTTAAAATAAAGATTCCATCGTCTAAATTGGGACATAAGTACATTGGACCTTATAAGATCAGTAAGATTATAAGTGCTGTTGCTTGTCGTCTTCAACTGCCCAGAACTATGAGAATCCACCCTGTCTTTCATGTATCCCTACTAAAGGCTGCAACACCCAATACGTTTCCTGGACGCTCTTCTCCTTGCCCTGACCCAGTGCTGGTCGATGGTCAGGAAGAATTTAGGTGGAAAGGATTCTAGATTCCAGGTTGTACAGAAATCAGTTGCAATATTTGATTAAATGGCAGGGCTACCCAGTGGAGGACAACTCATGGGAGCCAGTCAATAATGTAAATGCTCCTCGCCTGCTCCACCAGTTTCATCAGAGGTACCCTGACAAGCCTGGTCTGAGGTCATCCGGAGGTTGTCCCTAAGGGGGGAGTAATGTAAGGTTCTTTGTCTCTTTTGACATGTTCCTTGAAACTCAGTTTTCCGTCGGCCATTTTGCTTTCTGTCTTGCTGCAGCTATCTTGCCCTCAGTTAATATGGAGGTTCCAGCTTTCATGTTCCCGCCCTGATTCTCTCCTCTTGCTTCTTAAGCAGCCTCAGCTGAACAATCAGTGCTCCTGAATCAAGCTTCAGTCAGCCTGTGACCTGACTCCTGGAAACCTAGGATTTTGGACTCCAGCTATTTCCTACTGAGGAACTTTGGAACACTTTTGGACTCTGGAAACCTGCTGTCTGGTGAATCCATGTTTGCAGAGGAATTACGGATACAGAGAAGAGATCCTGAACCTGCTTTGGAGAGTTATTGTAGAGCTTGAAGTTACTCTGGCCTGCTGTGTCTCCTGCCTCTGTTACTGCAAACTGTGTGACCTTTTCTGCATGCTTGTATGAAGTAATACAAGTCATTTCATATCAACCTGTGTCTCATGTGTTTTCCTCGCACCCAAGCACAAGACACTATAGGAACTGTACACTATACATGACAGGGAGGTCGGAAATAAAATCCATAGAGATATGGGTCCATGGCCTCTTGGGCACAGGTAATGGCATTAACAAACCACTAGAAGAAGAGCAAGGCTTGGAGCGAGAGCAAGTTCCACAGGACTGCACAAATTCCCTGACATCACGAGACAAAGTAGGCCACCAAAAGGACCGACTCACCAAGTCTCTGGTACCAAAAATCCCGGGATGACCAGCCAACGCGGAGCAATGAATCTCAGACATCACACTCTTCTTCCACTAGTCTGGAACAAACAATTTCCCAATAGGACAGCGCTCAGGTTTATCCTCCTGACACCCTTCCAGAGCCAGTCACAAATTGGGCGAGATGGCGGAAAGAACTACACCCTCTTTCAAAATAACAGTAGGATCAGATAACTCAGGAGAGTCCGCAAAGAAACTCCTTGAGAGGGCATCCACCTTAACATTCTTAGTGCCAGGAAGAAAAGAAACCACAAAATTAAAATGTATGAAAAACAAGGCCCACCTGGCCTGTCTAGGATTAAGTTGCTTGGCTGATTCGAGATAAACCAGATTCTTATGGTCCGTGAGGACCACCACCTGATGTTTGGCTCCTTCCAGCCAATGTCTCCACTCTTCAAAGGCCCACTTCATGGCCAATAACTCCCGATTAAACACGTCATAATTACAGTCAGTTGGAGAAAATTTTCGAGAGAAAAAAGCACAAGGCTTACTCTTAGAGGTCTCTGGATCTCTTTGGGACAAAACGGCACCTGCTCCAATTTCAGAGGCATCAACCTCCACCTGAAACGGTAGAGAAACATCAGGCTGCCGTAGAACAGGAGCAGAAGTGAATCTCTGCTTAAGTTCCTGAAACGCAGAGACTGCCTCAGGAGGCCAATTCACCACATCAGAACCCTGTTTGGTCAAATCAGTCAATGGTTTAACAATACCGGAGAAATTACCAATAAATTTACGATAAAAATTGGCAAAACCAAGAATCTCTGAAGAGCCTTTAATGAAGTAGGTTGGACCCAATCACAGATTGGCTGAACCTTGACCGGGTCCATTTCAATAACAGATGGAGACAAAATGAATCCCAGAAATGAGACCTTCTGTACGCCAAAAAGACACTTTGATCCCTTCACATACAGTGCATTCTCTCTCAAAATCTGGAACACAGTCCGAACATGTTTCACATGAGAGTCCCAGTCATTGGAAAAAATCAAGATATCATCCAAATAAACAATCAGAAATTTATCCACAAAATCCCTGAAAATATCATTCATGAAGGATTGGAAGACGGAAGGAGCATTAGTGAGCCCAAAGGGCATCACTAGGTACTCAAAATGCCCCTCTGGGGTATTAAACGCCGTCTTCCATTCATCCCCGTGCTTAATGCGAATAAGGTTATACGCCCCCCTGAGGTCAAGCTTGGTAAACCAACTAGCACTTTTCACCCTGGAAAACAGGTCAGAAATCAAGGGTAACGGATATTGATACTTCACAGTGATCTTATTCAAGAGACGATAATCAATACACGGCCTCAATGAACCATCCTTTTTGGCCACAAAGAAAAAACCGGCACCCAAGGGTGAAGAGGATGGTCTGATATGACCCTTCTCCAATGACTCCTTGATATAAGATCGCATAGCATCATGTTCAGGTACAGACAAGTTAAAAAGGCGACCTTTAGGAAATTTACCATCACGCACTAATTCAATAGCGCAATCGTAGCTCATGTGAGGGGGCAAGGATGCGGATTTACTTTCACTAAACACATCCAAAAAATCAGTCAAAAAGTCAGGAACATCCTGAGACTGGGGAGAGGCAGAAAAAACAGGAGTGTCGGCAATAACACATTGGCAGCCCCAACTGGTCACAGACACAGATTTCCAATCCAAAACAGGATTATGAGACTGTAACCAAGGGAAACCTAGTACAATAATGTCATGCAGATTATACAGCACAAGAAATTTGCAACTCTCCTGATGATCTGGTTCAACCCTCATTATCACCTGAGTAGAAAACTGGGGTTTATTCTCCGCCAAAGGGGTAGAATCAATGCCCAGTAGGGGAATAGACTTCCGCAGGGGTATCATGGGAAACCCACAACGTTTGGCAAAGTCAAAATCTATCAGGTTAATAGCTGCTCCTGAATCAACAAAAGCCTGAGCAGAAAATGTGGACAGGGAGCAAATCAGGGTAACAGTCAACAGAAATTTAGTCTGAACACTACCCAAGACAACCGAGCATGTAAAACGTCTTCCCCGTTTTTGTGCAGACTGAAATAGCATGAGAGGCGTCACCACAGTAGAAACATAACCCATTGCGCTTTCGAAACTCATGACGCTGTGCCCCAGAAGTCACTCTATCACACTGCATGGGCTCAGAAGCTGGCTCACAAGGCAAAGCATACCTCTGCGCTCACGCAAACATCTGTCAATTTGAATAGCCAATGACATAGAATCATTGAGACCAGAGGGAGCAGGGAATCCCACCATAACATTCTTTACATTCTCTGACAGTCCCTTCCGAAAAAAGGGCAAAAGCATCATCATTCCATTTGGTCAGGACTGCCCACTTTCGGAATTTCTGACAGTACAACTCAGCGTCTTCAAGACCCTGATTTAATGCCAACAAGGTTTTTTCAGCTTGATCAGTGACATTAGGTTCATCGTACAATAACCCCAGAGCCAGAAAAAATGCATTAATATCATTCAAAACAGGATCCCCAGGTGTCAGGGAAAAAGCCCAATCCTGAGGATCGCCGCGCAGGAGAGAGATAATTTGAACCTGCTGTGCTGCGTTCCCTGAGGATTTAGGCTTTAAGGCAAAAAACAACTTACAGTTATTTTTGAAATTCGGAAATTGAGCCCGATCCCCCAAAAACAAATCTGGCATGGGAATCCTAGGTTCCACAACCGGCAACCCAGCAAGATAGGCAGCAATACTCCGAACCTCAGTGGCAAGCTGATCCACACGGCCAGACAACTGTGCAAGCTCCATTGAGAGAAAAAAAATCCTCCTCAGCACCCAGAGAAACAGAGGGAAAAAAAATGCAACAAACAGGGAAAAGAAAAAAAAAATCTCTGACAACTCTGACAATCTTTTTTCTTTCCACACTATTTTTCCCTTCTGTGAGTGCCATATAATTTTCAGTTTTGGCCGGTGATACTGTTATGTTTTGGTAGCTGAGGAGAGTAAGCAAAAACGGCCATACACCAGAGAGGCTGGAACCTATTGGATTGCAGTAACCTGAACTAACCACACAACTAGAGGTAGCCGTGGAGCGTTCCTACGCTGATCCTAGACGCCTCGTCACAGCCTGAGAGATAACTACACCTAAAGGCAGAAAGATGAAAGCTATCTGTACCGGAGCAGATCCCCAAAGAAAATAGGAAGCCCCCAAACATGTAATGCCGGTTAGACAAGAAGAAACACGGACACAGACAGAAAATAGAATGAGCAAACGCTGGGGCCCAATCTGTCTAGACAGAAAAGTACAGGAAAGGATACTCACTGCAATCCAAAAAAAACCAAAAAAATACCTACTCTACTGATTGTAAAAACACCTGAGATCACACGACCTCTATCACCTAAATCAGTTCTCTGGTGTAACAAAACTAAGCCGCAGCCACTGAAAAAACAGGAAAAAGCAAATGAACAAACAACAGTGGCTCCAGATAAACTGAGAAGAGCACAAGCCCCCCGGAGGGGACCAGGCTGACCTCCACAGAAGTGCAGTGAACAATGCAAAAAGCAAGCACAAAAATAAAAGCAGAAAATATCTTATCTGATAGCAGAAGATGCAGGCAAGACTCAGCAAGCTTTCAAATGAACCAGGAACCACAATTGAGACAAGAACAATTGATCACCGGCAACCATCATGGGAGGGAACCTCCCTTATATCAGACCAGTCCGTGATCCCAGATTGCCACTCCTCGCTAAAAGGTTCAGTACTGTCAGTAACCACCAGAGGGAGCTTCTGCTCAGAAACCATTTTTAGCACATTCATAACAACAAGGCTAGAAGGATACAACTTATTTGCAAGAAACAGACTTGATAAACGAGGAGGAGGTGTGGCATTGTATGTTAGAAAAGCGTATATCTGCACAGAGATTGAAGCTTCAGAGACTGGGAGTTCTGTGGAAACTGTTTGGGTAAGAATACAAGGAGCGAACAATAGAAAGGACACCATTGTAGGCATTTACTACAGGCCACCTATGCAAGCTGCAGATTTAGATGAACTCTTTATGCACCATATGGCCAAGTTCTCCAAAAAATATGACATAGTGGTCATGGGAGATTTCAACTATCCAGACATTTGTTGGGAATCTCTCTCAGGCAAAACTAACAGGTCCAGGAAATTCTTATCCACTCTTGCTGACAACTTTATCTTCCAAAAGGTAGGGGAGAAAACAAGGGAATCTGCTACCTTGGATCTAATCCTTATAAACAGGGATGAAATGGTTGAGGAGGTAAGAGTTGCTGGGACCCTAGGAGGTAGCGACCATGCTATTTTAGAATTTTGGATAACTTGAGGAGGAAGACCTGTGAAGACTCAGACTTCAAGGTTAGATTTCAGAAAGGCAGATTTTAAGGGACTCAGAAAGAGAATCAGAGGGATCCAATGGTTGGATATCCTTAAGGACAAAAATGTCGAGGAAGGATGGGAAATCTTGAAAAATGAGATTCTCAATGCACAATCATTAACAATTCCGAAAAGAGGGAAGAATAGGAAGCATTTAACGAAACCAGGATGGATGAACAAAGAACTTAAACACATGCTAAAAAGGAAGAAAGAAATTTACAGTAGAGACCAAAAGTTTGGACACACCTTCTCATTAAAAGATTTTTCTGCATTTTCATGACTATGAAAATTGTAGAATCACACTGAAGGCATTAACACATGTGGAATTATACATTACACTTTACAAAAAAGTGTGAAACAACTGAAAATATGTCTTATATTCTAAGTTCTTCAAAGTAGCCACCTTTTGCTTTGATTACTGCTTTGCACGCAGAAAAGGTGAACGGATGGACTCTACATGCCTGGTTCCCACCGTGAAGCATGGAGGAGGAGGTGTGATGGTGTGGGGGTGCTTTGCTGGTGACACTGTTGGAGATTTATTCAAAATTGAAGGCATACTGAACCAGCATGGCTACCACAGCATCTTGCAGCGGCATGCTATTCCATCCGGTTTGCGTTTAGTTGGACCATCATTTATTTTTCAACAGGACAATGACCTCAAACACACCTCCAGGCTGTGTAAGGGCTATTTGACCAAGAAGGAGAGTGTTGGGGTGCAATGTTAGATGACCTGGCCTCCACAGTAGCTAGACAAGAACCTAATCGAGCAGGTTTGGGGTGAGCTGTACCGCTCACCGCTTCAATTTTGAATAAATCCCCAACAGTGTCACCAGCAAGGCACCCCCACACCATCACACCATCTCCTTCATGCTTCACGGTGGGAACCAGGCGTGTAGAGTCCAGCCGTTCACCTTTTCTGCGTGCAAAGCAGTAATCAAAGCAAAAGGTGGCTACTTTGAAGAACCTAGAATATAAGACATATTTTCAGTTGTTTCACACTTTTTTGTAAAGTGTAATGTATAATTCCACATGTGTTAATTCATAGTTTGATGCCTTCAGTGTGAATGTACAATTTTCATAGTCAAGAAAATACAGAAAAATCTTTGAATGAGAAGGTGTGTCCAAACTTTTGGTCTGTACTGTATATCAAATGGAAAGAGGGAGGCATATCTAAAGAACAATGTAATGATGTCTGCAGAACCTGCAGGGCAAAAATCAGATTATCTAAAGCTGACAATGAATTAAGGCTTGCAAGAGATGTCAAAAGCAATAAAAAAGGATTTTGGGGATATGTCAAAAGGAAAAGAAAAGTCAAAGATGCTATAGGATTTTTACAGGATGAAAATTATGAAATGGTAAGAAAGGATGTTGAAAAGGCCGAACTTTTAAATTCCTATTTTGCATCTGTTTTCTTTCAGAAAGGAAATGTAACATCAACTGATCTTCACTGTCCTATTAAGGGAATAGAAGAATCCAGGATATCTATAAACAGAAAAATAATAAGGAAACACTTAGCTAACATAAATGAATTCAAGTCTCCAGGTCCAGATGAATTAACCCCAGAGTACTGAAGGAGATAGCAGAAGAAATTTTTGAACCACTCTCCATAATCTTTGAAAATTCTTGGAGAACAGGAGAAGTCCCAGAAGACTGGAGAAGAGCAAATGTTGTTCCTGTGTTCAAAAAGGGGAAGAAGGTGGACCCAGGGAACTATAGGCCGGTGAGTCTGACATCTATACCAGGAAAGATTTTTTAACAAATTATTAAACAACATGTATGTAAGTACATGGACAAGAATAAAGTGATTAACCAGAGTCAGCATGGGTTTGTAACTAATAAATCATGTCAAACTAATTTAATTTCCTTCTATGACAGAATCACTGACTGGGTGGATCAGGGAAATGCTGTAGATATATTATATCTTGACTTCAGAAAAGCATTTGACAAAGTATCTCACACAATCCTTATTGAAAAAATGACTAAGTATGGAATGGACAAGGCAACTGTTAGGTGGATTCATAACTGGCTTAGTGATAGGACCCAAAGAGTGGTAGTAAATAGCTGCACATCGAGTTGGAAGAATGTATCAAGTGGGGTACCACAGGGCTCTGTCTTGAGCCCTGTATTGTTCAACATCTTTATCAATGATTTAGATGAAGGAATTGAGGGTAAACTGATTAAATTTGCTGATGACACAAAGCTAGGAGGGATAGCTAATACTAGAGACGAGAGAGAGAGGATTCAAAAAGATATAAATAAACTGGAGCAGTGGGCAGCAACTAACAGAATGGTTTTTAACAGGGAAAAATGCAAAGTACTTCATCTGGGAAATAAAAATGAAAAAAAGCGTATACAGAATGGGAGGGATAAGGCTAAGCAACAGCACATATGAAAAAGACTTGGGTATACTAATAGATCACAGACTGAACATGAGTCAACAGTGTGATGCAGCAGCAAAAAAGGCAAATTCAATTCTGGGATGTATTAACAGAAGCATACAGTCTAGATCACGTGAAGTCATTATTGCCCTCTACTCCTTTTTAGTCAGACCTCATCTGGAATACTGTGTCCAGTTTTGGGCATCACATTTTAAAAAAGACATCAACAAACTGGAGCAAGTTCAGAGAAGAGCGACCAGAATGGTGTTCGGTCTGCAAACCATGTCCTATGAGGAACGGTTACAGGATTTGGGAATGTTTAGCTTGCAAAAAAGAAGACTGAGAGGTGACTTAATAGCTGTATACAAATATCTCAAGGGCTGTCATATTGTAGAAGGATTATCTTTATTCTCATTTGCACACGGAAAGACTAGAAGCAATGGGATGAAACTGAATGGGAGGAGACACAGATGAGATATTAGAAAAAACTTTTTGACAGAGTGATCAATGAGTGGAACAGGCTGCCACGAGAGGTGGTGAGTTCTCCTTCAATGGAAGTCTTCAAACAGAGGCTGGACATACATCTGTCTGGGATGATTTAGTGAATCCTGCTTTGAGCAGGGGGTTGGACCAGATGACCCAGGAGGTCCCTTCCAACTCTACCATTCTATGATTCTATGTAGAAAAGCTGACTTTTATAAAACTGTGCAGTGGTCTCTTAAATTTTGCCAGCGCTGTTTAAAAGAATTTCAATTAGGGAACATTATAGGCCGCTCTAAACACGTGTTTCTAGGGAGCGCCTAAAACTGTGTAAGTGTCACGTCGCCATTGGATTCAGTGGCTGGTGTTTCTGCCTCGTCCGCTGGGAGGCGCCGGACTCCTTCGGCTGGTGGTGCCGGTGATAGGAGTGCGGTATCCTCATATGGTTCCACTCCTTTGACCCCGGCCTCTGTCGCTGCGCATCGCCATGTTTCGCCTGTGGGTAATGTTGGCGACAGAGAAGGGGTCTCTGCGCAGGCGTCTGGTGGGCGTAGGCTTCGCTCTTCTGTCAGAGGTGAAGTGGTTGGTGTCAGTCATGCATCACCATCTGGCCTGGTTCTGGGGGCGGTCCAGATGAGGTCATCAGACTGTGAGCCTGTGAGAGGTAGCCATGCCCTTCAAGTGCCTTGGAGCCTGGCTTGTAGGCCGCCAGATATAGTCTTGGTTTCCCCAGTGTGCTAGTTTGTTTTGCTATTGTATTTCTGACCTTTGCCTGAATTTCTGACCCTTCTACTGCCTGCCGATTTTGTACTTTTGCTCCCCTCCTGGTTTTGACCCTTGGACTTCTGACTACGCATTTGGTCTCGCTTTTTATTCCCGTCCTAGCGTCCTTCCTACTCCGGTCCACTGCTCTCATAGGCAGCTACCCCCTGGGCTTCGCTATAATTCCAGATCCCTGAATAGGGGTAAAGGGTCTCGGGGTTTCTCGGGGTGCTGTCTTACCTGCAGTTCAGACCTGCAGTGGGCGGACGCCACATTATATCTGGCCTTAAAAAACATTTTTATATATATTCTGGATATAAAAGCATTTCCTAACCCTTTCTCTGAATTTTTTTTCCTTCCTCTCCATTTCTGAGCTGATTTTGTTGCTAAAGCACCTGTGTCCTGCTTCATTGCTCAATTCTGTGGAGGATCACTCCCATCATGTCCTACTAACATGCTGCACAAGCCACAGTCTGGAGACCTCTGGGAGAACACTGGATATCAGAAGCCTTCACTGCCTGGACGTCAGCACCTGGGTAGGTCTGGCCATGCCTGCCCAGGTGCCCAGGTATTGCCCGCTGATGAGGCCAAAGTCCTTTTACCTACTTCTTTGTCTTACCTAAGAAATCTGTGTGTGTTGAGGCTTATGTGGATAGTGGCTCAGAAGGCAATTTCATAGATTTCCTGGTAGCAGAAATCTTGGTGTACCACTGCTAAGACTTAATGCTCCCATTAAAACCACTGCTATTAATGGCACTCCTATTGTCCAGAATGGAGTGGAGTTTGTCACTGAGGAAATATCAATGTCAGTGGGATCGTTACATGCTGAACTTGTGTCATTTTTTGTTATCCATAATATATCATCCGCTGTTATTCTGGGTATGCCATGGTTACGCAAACATAATCCAGTCATTGACTGGCACTTGGGTGATATCGTACGCTGGAGCCCACAGTGTCAGGATAATTGTATATCGCTATCAGTGAACCAAGTTAAAATCACACCTCCTCCCTTTGTACCCTATGCATTCAGAGATTATGAGGATGTATTTTCTGTATTGGAGTCAGAGAAATTACCCCCTCATAGAAAGTACGATTGCCCCATAGACTTAGTACCGGATTCTCGCCTCCCTAAGGGGAGAATATTTAACCTCTATGGTCCAGAATGTCAGGCCATGAAAGACTACATAACAGACAGTTTGCAAAAAGGGTTTATTAGACCATCCACCTCGCCAGTGGGGGCCGGGTTCTTTTTTGTGAAAAAGAAAGATGGTGGTCTCAGACCTTGCATTGATTACCGTGAGTTAAACGCAATCACTGTGAAAAACCAGTATTCGCTTCCACTCATTCCTGATCTTTATAATCAGCTGTTTGGAGCCTGTTGGTTTACTAAACTTGACCTCCGAGGAGCATATAATCTTGTCCGGATAAGAAAGGTAGATGAGTGGAAGAACGCGTTTAACACACCCCTCGGCCACTTTGAGTATCTCGTAATGCCATTTGGGCTCAGTACTGCACCCGCAGTGTTTCAGAATTTTGTGAACGAGATTTTCAGAGATATTAGTGGTGTTTATGTGGTCGTTTATTTGGACGACATCCTGATTTACTCTTCTGACATTGAGACGCATTTCCAACACGTCTGCTCTGTCCTCCAGAGTCTCAGAGAGCATTCTTTATTCGCCAAACTAGAGAAATGTGTCTTCATGACACAGGAGATACAGTTTCTGGGGTATATTTTGTCGGCTGAAGGGTTTCGCTTGGATCCTTCTAAAATTCAACCCATTAAGGAATGGGTACAACCCCAGTCTCTAAAGGCACTGCAGCGATTTTTGGGTTTCGCTAACTACTATCGTAAATTTATTAAAGGTTTTTACGAGATAGCCAAACCACTCACTGATTTGACTCGGAAAGGGGCGGATGTGGTTAACTGGAAGCCTGAAGCAATTCAGGCATTTTCTGTGTAACACCCCTTCAGGGCTACCACGGTACGCTGGGTGTTATGGGGGGTCTCACCTCTTTAGGGCGCAGTGCCTCCACCCGAATCTTGATTGGAGCTCTCTCTAGGACTGCAGAAGGACTGTTATCTTCTGCCAGGGACTGATTCGGGAAACCCCTGCCTATAGCTCAGTACACACTCGTCCAAAACAGGAGTAAAACTGTTTAACTGGTTTATGGATATGCAGCAGAAATGAAGTGTATTTAAAGAAACAACATGCAATACAGGTAACGGTGCTCTATAAAAATCATATACACATCACAACCTAATTCTTTCCCCAACCCTGCAAATATAACGTAGCAGGGTTCCCCTTTTCTTGTATTAACCCAGTCCAAACGTTGGGGCCCAGTTGCCGCGGATGTTGGCGCGCAAATTTATAACCGTTGGTGCACTTAGATGCTCACGAAGGTAAATAGTCTGGGGCGTAGTGTACTCACTGTAACGGGCTGGTTGAACCACAAGTCTCGAAAAGGGGCACTCACGGTGCGTCTCCACCGGTGGTAGTTTTCCCTGGACCCCAACTGGGGGCGGCAGGATTCAGGCCTTTATACGGTGGGAGTGCCGGTAGAACTCTCCGAGTCCTTAATGTTGCTTGCTTCACCTGATGACCGGGCTGCGCTCTCTCCAGATTCGCAGGTATATCAGAGGGGACGGGAACGCTCCGCTCTTTAGAGGAATACAAGTCCACAGCGCTCCATCTTTTACATGAACCATCCACTCTCTCACTTTCTTTCACTTCCTCTGCAGCTCCCTCCCCCAAGTTCCTCCTCCCTCCTATCCCTCCAAGCTGTGTCATCTGACTGAAACAAGGGTCCATGGGAATTGTAGTCCCCCGCAGCTCAGGGAAAAAACCATTAATGTCTGAAGGTCCCTGTTTAACAGCAGCTGCAAAACTCTTCTTAGTGTCTGTAAATCCCAGTATACCAGTAGCTGCTCTGACAGTTCCATGTGCAGGTGTTACATTCTCCCCTGGTGAGTCATTGAAAGTGTCCCATCACAACATGAGGACTCACCACCTGAAACATGAATGGGGGTTAAGGCATCCTGACTAACACCAAATTTACATGCATACAAACCACCTCCTGGACACATGGAAGATACCGAGAAATAAGGCCAAACAGAATTTGAATTTGGGTGTATCAACCTGGGGACCTCAGTGGTATGTCCCATTCTGTCATAAGTCAACATCATGGGTGGCCTAATGTCCCGCTTGGGACGAGTGTGTACCGAGGGGCCCACCTCCTCAGTCCCCGACTCTTGTCTCTCAAGAACGGGCTCCACCAGGTGAATCTCTTCATTCAATAAATGTCCCTCTTCTGAACTTTCCTCCAATTGTGGGCGGGGTGCACTCGCCTCCTGACAAATGTCCCTTTTCTTTGTTTCTACTTCAGGGGTCTGGTTTTCAGGGTCTACGCCCATGGGGCATGGGTCCTCGATCCACCTGTAGCTCCATTGACAGTCAGGTCCCCATTCATCCCCAGACTCGCTGTCACATCCTCCTGAGGCAACTCCAGTCTGGGGTGGGTTTTTACACCTTGGACTTCTCCTATTGCACTGAAGAGTTGTATGACCTCCTTGAGTTGGCAATGGGGGTAAAGGGATGTTTTTTCCCACAGGCAACAGATGATGTCGATGATAGGTTTTAACAGCTCCACCCCTTTTTCGGGCTTCACTCTGTAGGCCGGAACACCGGGCAACTTCTCCATCACCACGTAAGGGTCAGGACACCACCGATCAGCAAGCTTGTGCTTCCCAGGAAGGCCCAAAAGCTGAATAAGAACTCTGTCTCCAGGTAGTAAAACTTGTTCTCGAACCCTACAGTCGTAGCGAGTCTTATTGCGCTTCCCTGACCGACCAGAGGCCTGCTCTGCCAATTTGTAAGCTTTTGTCAAATCTTCTTTTAGCTGGGACACATATTTTAAGTAGGTCTTCCCATTAGAACGGTCAATGGATGTCCCAAAACTAATATCCACGGGTAGTCGGGCTTTTCTTCCAAACATGAGGAAATAAGGAGAATATCCAGTTGACTCATTTGTGGTGCAATTGTAGGCATGAACCAACTGGCTCACATGCCTGCTCCAGTGTCCCTTCTTCCTGGGATCTAAAGTGCCTAACATGTTCAGAAGGGTACGGTTGAATCTCTCAGGTTGAGGATCCCCTTGGGGGTGATATGGCGTGGTTCTGGATTTCTTGATCCCACAGAGAGCGCATAGCTCCTTGATTAGTCTACTTTCGAAATCTCTTCCTTGATCGGTATGGATGCGGGCAGGCAGCCCGTAATGTACAAAGAACTTCTCCCATAATGTTTTTGCCACAGTAATTGCCCTTTGATCTTTAGTGGGGTAGGCCTGGGCATATCGGGTGAAATGGTCAGTGACCACTAACACATTACTGACATTGCTTTCATCAGGCTCGATGGAGAGGAAATCAATGCACACTAGTTCAAGTGGGCCATCGCTGGTAATGTTCACAAGGGGGGCTGTTCTCAAAGGCAAGGTTTTTCTCAACACACACCGGGAGCATGATTTGCAGTATTCTTCAATATCCGCTTCCATGCGAGGCCAATAGAATCGGTCGGCCACGAGACTCGTAGTCTTTTCGATGCCAAGATGTCCATGGTCATCATGCAGGGACTTCATGACCATCTTCCGAAATCGGGTGGGTAACACCAGCTGCTGCGGACTCCTCCCTTCTGGCCCCTTGTCTCTCGGTATAGTAGCCCATTTTTTACTACTAGCGACTCTAGCTGCCGAGTCAGCAGGACAGACTCCTCTGTTCTTAATGCATTCTTTTCGGGCCTCCAGCCCCTCTTCACCCACCATCGAACTACCCCCACTGACTGATCCTCCTGCTGCGCCGTCCTGACTTGATTATGAGTCAGTTGAGGGAGAGAGTCTGGGGTTACATTTGTCACTCGACAGTACGACAACGGGAGCGCTTCGCTAGATGCTCCTAAGAATTTAGCACAGCACTGCAGAGTGAGGGCATCAGTTCGATGTCTATGGCACAGAGTCTTCACCTCAGGGGCAGGGACCTCTATCCATCCTCCTTCTTCTTCCTCATTTAAAGGTTCACTAGGCAGGCGAGAGAGTGTGTCTGCATCAATGTTACTGATCCCTGGTCGATATTTTAAGCTGAAATCATACAGAGAGAGTGCGGCAAGCCACCGGTACCCCGTGGCATCCAGTTTTGCTGTGGTTCTCACGTAGGTTAATGGATTGTTGTCGGTATGAACCACGAAGCGTACCCCATAGAGGTAGTCATGCAGCATGTCCACTACAGCCCATTTCAGAGCCAGAAACTCCAGTTTGTGAGCTGGGTAGTTGCGTTCACTGGGAGTCAATCCTCGACTAATGTAGTAAACGGGACGTAGACAGCCATCATGGTCCTGATAGAGAATCCCTCCTAGTCCGTCGAGAGAAGCATCTATATGTAACACATATGGTTTACTGGCGTCTGCATAGGCCAACACTGGAGTTTGGGTCAAACATGACTTCAGTTTCTCGAATGCCTCGTCGCATAAGGGTGTCCATCTTTCCCCAAAAGGTTCATTAACTCGGAAGTAGTCTCTTTTCCTGACCTTGAGGGGCGGGCTGTCCCGCCGGAAGGGGGATACCCCTGGGTAAGAGCAGTTAATGGCTTCGCAATCCGAGAGTACTGGGGTACAAATCTTCGGTAGTATCCACAGAATCCTAAAAAGGACCTAAGCTCCCCAGCTTGGTGGGCTTAGGCCAGTTTACCACAGCCTCCACTTTGGCGGGGTCGGTGGAAATTCCTTCTCTGCTGACTATGTGCCCCACATATTTCACAGTCGTCTGGCAAATCCGGCACTTATCAAGGGACAACTTCAACCCAGCCTCCTTCAACCGATCCAGCACCTTGAACAACCGCTGATTGTGTTCTTCCAGAGTCTTCCCAAAAACAATAAGATCATCGAGATAAACCAAGACCTCACGTAAGTGCATGTCCCCACTACTTTGTCCATACATCTCTGAAAAGTGGCCGGAGCACCTGTCAGTCCTTGAGGCAGTCTTTGAAACTCGAAGAACCCAATGGGGCAGATAAAAGCGGTCTTCTCTTGATCTTCCTTTGACATGGGTATCTGATAGTAACCACTCCGGAGATCTAACACAGAAAACCATTGGCTCCCTTGCAGGCAATCTAAAGCTTCATCAATTCGGGGCACAGTGTACTGGTCAGGAACCGTACGTTTGTTCAAAGTACGATAATCCACACACATCCGAATAGCTCCATTTTTTTTCGAGCAATCACAATGGGGGAAGCATATGGGCTACTAGACTCTATGATGACTCCTGTGTCTAACATGCCGCGTAGATGCTGCCTAACATCTTCGATATCCGCCGGGGCCAATCTTCGGGATCTCTCTCGGAAAGGCTTTTGATCTTTCAACCGAATGCGATGCTCTACTCCTTGGGCGAGGCCCATGTCCCATTCGCCCAAGGAGAAAGCCGCCCCCCGCATCATCATGCCGTCGATGACTAGCCTCCTCTCTTCTCCTTTCAGCTCACTTCCTTCAAAACAAGGGTCAAAGCTTTCAGGCTGCAGTTCCCTCTTCTCCTCCTCCGTCCTCACATAGGCTTCCAGACAGACTGGGTGGATGGATAGGGTCTGCGAGTACTTTTCTCCCTCAGCTTCACGACACCACTGAGCTAACGTACGGAAAATGTTGGCATTTGTTCCCACTATGACAGGTGTGGGTCTCTCATCTGCCTCTGCCTCCGGGCAGATTAGCGCTATAATGGGTATCTCTTTATCCACTCCAACAACAGTCTCTGGGAATCGTAGTGTCACGGACACGTATCCTCGGTAGGGATAGCTGTGTTCACTCAGTCCCCACACCACGAGTCCAGACAGCGGTTTCAGAGGCACATTGGATAAATATCTTTTATACCATCCTTCAAAAATGATGGACACTTGAGATCCGCTATCCAGCAATACTGAACAAGATTTACCATTGATATATGCGGGGACATGCGGGGCTGGTCCCACTAACCCTTCAGGCAGTGTTTTCGATGAGGCACTATTGGATGGAGAGGTAGAGTAGGTCTTAGTTGCTGATGGGGGCTCAGTATGGGGTTCTACTGGCCCCTTTCCCGTTTCCCGACTGCCTCGGAGGGAGGTGGGGAGAATGTGAAGAGTTCTTTGAGCTCCACCTCTTTGGACACTGACGAGCTATATGGCCCGGACTCCCACAGACAAAGCACCCTTCTGGTTTCCTACTTTCCACTCTACACAGGTCATCATTCTCTCTTCCTGAAGCCAGGGTCTGCTTCTCGGCTACCTCTGCAGCACTTTGTAACCGCTGTATTGTCTTGGCCTGAGCACTTAACAATTGAGTAATCTGCTCCCCTGTTTCTCGATGACTTTCAGCAGTTCCCTCTCTCGGCAGTCGGCTGCTGGCTTCAAGGCAACAGTAGTCACCCGAGGGGAGGTCTTCTCTCTTGCGGCCAAAATAACCTCTTCCTTGCGAACTTCCTTAAGCAACTCATGAAAAGAACCAGGAATCTTCTCTTTATCACAAGACCTCATCCGCTGAGCAATTGGATCATGAGTGAGAGCTCCTCTGAGTACTTGGTCCAGACGACACTGATCAACTTCTTTAGGGCTGACTCCACCTTTAGATACTATTCTATGAACCATCTTATCCAATCGGTATAGATAGTCGGACATCTTCTCATCTGGTTGTTGGTAGGTGGTACGAAGTTTATAGAGTAGATCAGTAGCATCTTCAGGGGATCCAAAAGCATCTTCTAAAGCACTCATATAATCTTGATAAGTTGCTAGTGGCTTGCTCCGCCAAGCAGCCTGCACCACTTCCATAGCAGTACCCTTCAAACTTTCTACTATTCTCTGCTTCTTCACGGCATCAGTGCACTGCCACTCTTCTAAGCACAGTAAAGTGACATCCCTCCAAGTATCATATTCTTCTTCTCCAGCAGGGGTGGGGAGGGCACCCGAGAAGGTTCTTAAACGACGGTAGTTCCCTTCTGGCTGCATCTTTGCAAACTGACTGACTAACTTTTCCATAGCTGTCATAAGCACATCAACAGGTGCCGCTGTCTCTTCAGGACTGGTTCTATGGGGAGTAGAGGGCGGACGTATACTAGTCTTCCTAGACTGAGTGGTTGATTCCTGTTGCCGGGTCTCAACTTCGGACTCATTAGGCCAAGTGATCTTCCATTGTCGACCATACTCTGGGGACACGGCTATCATGGATGGGAAGTAATCTTTCCTCAAGATCTGCCCGGTTGAAATCAGGGCTATGGGTAACTGTCCCCCTTTTCCTTTCTGCGGTCGACCACTTCAGGGTGGGCAAGTTCAGTGAGTCGGTTAACTATTTTCAGTATCTCTTCATCAGATGCATCACAGAGCTCACCACTCACTGCAAAGCTTTGTCTAGCTGTAACATCCATCTCTTCACACCACAAATATACTTCTCGCTCTGTTAAAGTCTCCATAGTAAATACTCCTGTGTTAGTTCTGTATCTCAGCAGTGCCTCCACTGTAACACCCCTTCAGGGCTACCACGGTACGCTGGGTGTTATGGGGGGTCTCACCTCTTTAGGGCGCAGTGCCTTCACCCGAATCTTGATTGGAGCTCTCTCTAGGACTGCAGAAGGACTGTTATCTTCTGCCAGGGACTGATTCGGGAAACCCCTGCCTATAGCTCAGTACACACTCGTCCAAAACAGGAGTAAAACTGTTTAACTGGTTTATGGATATGCAGCAGAAATGAAGTGTATTTAAAGAAACAACATGCAATACAGGTAACGGTGCTCTATAAAAATCATATACACATCACAACCTAATTCTTTCCCCAACCCTGCAAATATAACGTAGCAGGGTTCCCCTTTTCTTGTATTAACCCAGTCCAAACGTTGGGGCCCAGTTGCCGCGGATGTTGGCGCGCAAATTTATAACCGTTGGTGCACTTAGATGCTCACGAAGGTAAATAGTCTGGGGCGTAGTGTACTCACTGTAACGGGCTGGTTGAACCACAAGTCTCGAAAAGGGGCACTCACGGTGCGTCTCCACCGGTGGTAGTTTTCCCTGGACCCCAACTGGGGGCGGCAGGATTCAGGCCTTTATACGGTGGGAGTGCCGGTAGAACTCTCCGAGTCCTTAATGTTGCTTGCTTCACCTGATGACCGGGCTGCGCTCTCTCCAGATTCGCAGGTATATCAGAGGGGACGGGAACGCTCCGCTCTTTAGAGGAATACAAGTCCACAGCGCTCCATCTTTTACATGAACCATCCACTCTCTCACTTTCTTTCACTTCCTCTGCAGCTCCCTCCCCAAGTTCCTCCTCCCTCCTATCCCTCCAAGCTGTGTCATCTGACTGAAACAAGGGTCCATGGGAATTGTAGTCCCCCGCAGCTCAGGGAAAAAAACCATTAATGTCTGAAGGTCCCTGTTTAACAGCAGCTGCAAAACTCTTCTTAGTGTCTGTAAATCCCAGTATACCAGTAGCTGCTCTGACAGTTCCATGTGCAGGTGTTACATCTGCTTTAAAGAAATGTTTTTCCTCTAACCCGATATTGGTTCAGCCTGATCTGGACCGCCCCTTTATTGTAGAGGTAGATGCCTCTGAAGTTGGAGTCGGAGCAGTGCTATCGCAAGGCACTGCATCCCTCATTCAACTTCGTCCGTGTGCCTTCTTTTCCCGAAAATTCTCTTCCACCGAGGGGAATTATGATATAGGTAATCAGGAATTGTTGGCAATCAAATGGGCCTTTGAGGAATGGCGCCACTTCCTCGAAGGTGCCAAACATAAGATAACTGTAATTATTAACCACAAGAACCTGACCTACTTGGAGTCAGCAAAAAGACTGGATCCTAGACAGGCAAGTTGGGCCTTGTTCTTTTCTAGGTTTGATTTTGTGATTACTTTTCGACCGGGTACTAAAAATGTAAGGGCTGATGCCCTTTCTCTGAGTTTTTGCCCCTCACAGGTCGAGGACTCTGAACCGACTCCAATACTAGCCAATGGAATTGTTATTTCAGCTGTATCCTTGGATCTTCTGGAAGAAATCCATAGATCCCCAGAACAGGCACCTAACACTACTCCTCCCCAAAAACTATTTGTTCCGGCCACATTCCGCCTTCAAGTTCTGAAGGAATCAAAAACACCATCAGACTTGTAACTAGTAATTTTTGGTGGCCAACTGTAGTAAAGGACTGTAAGGACTATGTACTGGCCTGTGAAACCTGTGCTTCTGCTAAGTCTCCCCACAATCTCCCTGCCGGGTGGCTCCAGTCCCTGCCTGCCCCTGAGAGTCCTTGGACCCATATCTCCATGGACTTTATTACTGATCTGCCACTCTCAGAAGGGAAAACGTGTTTCTGGGTGGTGGTGGATAGATTCAGCAAGCAGTGTCATTTTGTTTGTCCGGATTACCTAATTCCGAGACCCTGAGCAAATTATTCATTACTCATGTTGTGCGATTGCATGGTATTCCTGTGAATATCGTGTCCAAAAGGGGCACCCAGATTGTTTCGAAATTTTGGAGGGCATTCTGTAAACGAATTGGAATGGAATTGTCCTTTACCTCTGCCTATCACCCTGAAACCAATGGTCAAACCGAACGCACCAACCAAGCGCTTGAGCAGAATCTACGTTGTTATGTCTCTGAGCATCAGTCCGATTGGGTGGAACACCTACCGCTAGCAGAGTTTGCCATGAATAATCAGTACCAGGAGTCAATCAAGACTACCCCTTTCTACTGTAATCATGGGCTGCACCCACGTTTTGGTTTGTTCTCTTCTAGGATGTCAGATGTCCCTGGGGTAGAAAGAACCATAGACCAGTTAAAAACTATCTGGTCAGAAGTCACCGTAAACTTGAAAGGGGCTCAGACTAGACAGGCCTCGTCTGCTAATAGACGGCGCTCCAAGGGCCCGGACCTGGGAGTTGGGGACAAAGTTTGGCTTTCTACCAGCAATATTAAGCTCAAAGTGCCATCTGCCAAACTAGGTCCCAGGTTTATTGGTCCGTATGAAATTATTGAGGTGATTAATCCTGTAGCCTTTCGTCTGAAGCTCCCTCAATCATTTAAACTGCCCAATGTATTCTGTTATGAATGTGCTAGAGATGGTTTCTGAGCAGAGGCTCCCTATGGTGGTTACAGACAGTACTGAATCTTTCAGCGAGGATTGGAAATCTGGAATCACGGACTGGTCTGATATAAGGGAGGTTCCCTCCCATGATGGTTGCCGGTGATCAATTGTTCTTGTCTCAATTGTGGTTCCTGGTTCATTTGGAAATTTGCTGGAGTCCTGCCTGCATCTCCTGCTTTCAGATAAGATATTTTTTGCTTTTCTTTTTGTGCTTGCTTTTTGCATTGTTTTCTGCACTTTTGTGGAGGCCAGCCAGGTCCCCTCCTGGGGCCTGAGCTCCTCACAGTTTTTCTTCAGCCACTGTTATTTGCTCATTTGCTTTTTCCTGTTTTTTCAGCGGCTGAGGCTTTGGTTTTTGTTCACACTGAGATCTGATTTAGTGGGTGGTGAGATCGTGTGATCTCAGTATTTTTGTAATCAGAATTGTTGGATTTTTGTAGGGTTTTCTGGGTTGCAGAAAGTAATCTCTCCTATCCTATCCTATTAAGTCAGCTTGTGGCCCCAGCGTTTGCACAGTCTATTTTCTGCCTATGTTTGTATTTTCATCTTGTCTAACCGCCATTATATGTTTGGGGGCTTCCTATTTTCTTTTGGGATCTGCTCTGGGGCAGATAGCTTTCATCTTTCTGCCTTTACGTGTAGTTATCTCTCAGGCTGTGACGAGGCGTCTAGGATCAACGTAGGAACGCTCCACGGCTACCTCTAGTTGTGTCGTTAGTTTAGGAATCTGCAACCCATCAGTTACCAACATCTCAGGTGTTCGGCTGCCCTGCTGTTGTTCCTGTCCTCCTCAGCTACCGAAACATAACAGTATTCCATAAGTTCCTTCTGAAATTGTACCGCTCTCCGATTTGTCCTGTCCAGTCCCCTCCTCCTCCGGTTTTGGTAGGGGGTGCTTTGGAATACGAAGTCCAAAGGATCCTTGATTCCCATTTAGTGAGAGGATCCGTGCAGTATCTAATGCATTGGAAGGGCTATGGTCTGGAGGATAGGTCCTGGGTGCCTGCCAGTAACGTCCATGCCAAGGGTTTGATCAGGAAGTTTCATCTCCTTCATCCCAACAAACTAGGTTTTGTGGGTCCAGAGGCCCTCTTAGAGGGAGGGGTACTGTCACGTCTCCATTGGATTCAATGGCTGGTGTTCCTGCCTCGGCCGCTGGGAGGCGCCGGACTCCTTTGGCTGGTGGTGCCGGTGATAGGAGTGCAGTATCCTCATATGGTTCCGCTCCTTTGACCCCAGCCTCTGTCGCTGCGCATCGCCATGTTTCGCCTGTGGGTAATGTTGGCGACAGAGAAGGGGTCTCTGCACAGGTGTCTGGTGGGCGTAGGCTTCGCTCTTCTGTCAGAGGTGAAGTGGTTGGTGTCAGTCATGCATCACCATCTGGCCTGGTTCTGGGGGCGGTCCAGATGAGGTCATCAGACTGTGAGCCTGTGAGAGGTAGCCATGCCCTTCAAATGCCTTGGAGCCTGGCTTGTAGGCCGCCAGATATAGTCTTGGTTTCCCCAGTGTGCTAGTTTGTTTTGCTATTGTATTTCTGACCTTTGCCTGGATTTCTGTCTGTTCTACTGCCTGCCGATTTTGTACCTCTCCTGTCCGCCTGGTTTTGACTTGAACTTTAGCCTGAATTTCTGACCCTTCTACTGCCTGCCGATTTTGTACTTTTGCTCCCCTCCTGGTTTTGACCCTTGGACTTCTAACTACGCATTTGGTCTCGCTATTTATTCCCGTCCTAGCGTCCTTCCTACTCCGGTCTACTGCTCTCATAGGCAGCTACCCCCTGGGCTTTGCTATAATTCCAGATCCCTATACAGGGGTAAAGGGTCTCGGGGTTTCTCGGGGTGTTGTCTTACCTGCAGTTCAGACCTGCAGTAGGCGGATGCCACAGTAAGTTGAAGTTAGTCCTAATTTCTTGGTGTAGAGCATTCCAGAGTATTCGCACAACTAGGGAGAAGTCTTGGAGCTAGGGGTGGGACGTACTGATTAGTGTGAGTGTGTCATGTGTGCATCGCCACGAAGATCGTCGCGGTTGCACATTCTGACTTCTCACAGCTGAGTTGCTGTTTCTTTGTGTTTGGCAGTTAGGGAGTTAATTCTGTCTGTGCTCAGTTCTGGGACTGGGTGCAGTTTCTCCCAGCTGCAATTAATTATTTGTTGATTGGTTTCCTTTAAATCTCTGGTTGTCTGTTTGGGAGTTGCCAGTGAAATTCTTCATGCAGACCACAGATAGGATTGTATCTGTATAGACTTAAGTTAAAGAGCTCCTTAGTTGTTTTAAGCTCACCTTGCTTAGAGTTTAATATCCCAGATCATTTATGTTCCTTCTGTGTTTGAGTGTGTATGCAAGTCTGTGTTTTCTCCAGTCTGTCTTATATTTCTAATCTGTGTATTTAGCAGAGATCAGCCCATATCCCTTTGGTGGTAATCAGAATCCTTCTTAGGACTGATTACAGGGTTCAGGGACTGATAGGAGACAGGGTTAGGCTGGAGACTTGGACCTCTGAACCATTATCAGTACCTCCAAGGTGAGGGATTAGTTAGGACCCAGCTTAGGGTCAGGTTAGACCCCGGTCCTCTTCTTTCCTGTTACAGTGTATCAAGTCCTCAAGATTTATCCTGAGTTCAACGGATATCGTGTCAGGTAAATCTATTCTTTATTTACATGCTGATGTTGCTAATCTATATGTTGTATAGAGTGTTGTTCTTTTAAGAATAGTTTACTGACATCGTACACATATCATAAGACCGCGTGACATTTTCACTGGCCCATAAAATTATTCCCAGTTGCCATGGATCCAGTAGCCCAGCTGGCTCTGCAGTTGCAGGGATTATCCATGGAGCTGACGGACATTAAGTCCAAAGTTTTGTCTCCCTCGGAGCAAACCAGATTTGAACCTAAAGTAGCTCTCCCGGACAGGTTCACTGGTGGGCGAGACAAATTTTTTACCTTCAGGGAAGCATGTAAATTGTATTTTCGGCTTCGGCCTCGATCATCAGGGAGTGAGGAGCAGAGAGTGGGAATTGTTATCTCGCTCCTACAAGGGGACCCTCAATCCTGGGCATTTTCCCTTCCTCTGGGATCCCCGGCTCTACAGTCAGTAGATCGATTTTTTACCGCCCTGGGTTTGGTATATGATGACCCAGATCGGGTCTCTCTTGCTGAGACAAAATTACGTAAGATACAGCAGGGAGATCGTCCGGCGGAGGAATTTGCTTCTGAGTTCCGTAGATGGGCTACAGATACTCAGTGGAATGACCCAGCTCTTAGGAGCCAGTTTTGTCATGGGCTTTCTGACAAATTAAAGGACGTTTTGGCTCAGTATGATTCTCCTCCATCACTGGAGGCTGCTATGGCCCTGGCTATCCGTACTGATAGACGGCTCCGGGAGAGGTGCGAGGTAACTCCGCCCCCTGTTGTTACTCCACCTACTACTAAAGTCCCTTATGTTGAGGTTCCCCTTGTCTGTTCGGAGGAGCCTATGCAGTTGGGAGGGACATCATTTCGTAGGAGGGGATTGGCGGTACGCCGCAGGACTAGAAGGTGTTTCTTCTGCGGGAAAGAGGGACATTTTGTTGGGGGATGTCCGTCCCGTGCCTTGTTGAACAAGAAGTCGCCGGAAAACTGTTAATCCCAGGTTGTGTGGTGGACGACAATCTGGGAGTATGAATTTCGTCCGCTAGTTCTTCTCAGTTCCTTGTACCAGTGGAGGTGGTGGTTGGTACGAGAGTGGAGAGATTTTCTGTTCTTCTTGATAGTGGGTCCGGGGCTAATCTGGTTGACGCTCAGTTTGCTCAGGCTCAAGGTATGCATCTGAGTGTATTGGTCAAACCGATCCCTATATTCTCCATTGACGCCAGGCCTCTCGGCCAAGGTAGCTTTGTTCATGAGGTTCATAACATTGACCTTCGGGTAGGGGCAATACATAGGGAACTATTATCTTGTTATGTGTTGGAGGGTCTACCTACTCCTATTGTGTTGGGACTTCCTTGGTTGGTTAAACATAACCCTGTGATTAATTGGCAGTCCAGAGAGATAAGCCAATGGGGTGAGTTTTGCAAAAGTAACTGCATGAACACAGTCATCAGTGCGGTCGTGCCTAGTACTTTGCCTCCTTTTTTGGAGGACTTTGGGGATGTGTTCTCTGAGGAGGGGTGTCAGGAGTTGCCTCCTCATCGCGTGTATGACTGCTCTATTAATTTACTTCCTGATGCTAAGTTACCTAAAGCTAGGTTATATAACCTTTCTGGTCCTGAGAGGCAGGCTATGAAAGATTATATTTCGGAAAGTCTGGCCAAAGGGCATATTAGACCTTCATCTTCCCCAGTGGCCGCGGGGTTCTTCTTTGTGAAGAAAAAAGATGGAGGCCTACGCCCTTGCTTGGATTTCCGCGAACTTAATCGGATTACTGTTCGAGATCCGTATCCACTCCCTCTGATTCCTGATCTCTTCAATCAAATTGTTGGCGCCAAATGGTTCTCTAAATTGGATCTCAGGGGGGCGTATAATCTGATTAGGATAAAAGAGGGGGATGAGTGGAAAACGGCGTTTAACACGCCGGAGGGACATTATGAGAACCTTGTCATGCCTTTTGGTCTGACTACTGCACCAGCAGTATTCCAACATTTTGTTAATGACATTTTTCGTCATCTGGTGGGGCTGTTTGTGGTCGTATATTTGGATGACATTTTAATTTACTCGCCAGATCTTGTGTCTCACCAGGAGCATGTGAGACAGGTGTTGCAGATCTTGCGAGACAATAAACTATACGCCAAACTGGAAAAGTGTGTATTCGCCGTACAGGAACTTCAGTTTTTGGGTTTCTTGGTGTCAGCCTCCGGTTTCCGTATGGACCCTGAAAAGGTGAGAGCAGTGCTTGAATGGGATCAGCCAGAGGATCTTAAGGCTCTGCAGCGTTTTCTGGGGTTTGCTAACTACTACCGGAAATTTATTTGTAATTTCTCATCTGTTGTCAAACCTCTCACTGACATGACAAGAAAAGGGACGATTTTTCTAAATGGTCGGACAAAGCTTGCCAAGCTTTTTCCTCTTTGAAAAAATGTTTTGCTTCGGCACCCGTTCTCATCCAACCAGATGCATCACAGCCGTTCGTTGTGGAGGTGGACGCGTCTGACGTAGGGGTGGGTGCAATATTGTCCCAGGGTCCGTCCCCTGGTAAATGGCATCCGTGCGCTTTCTTTTCTAAGAAATTGTCGTCCGCCGAAAGGAATTATGATATCGGCAATAGGGAACTTTTGGCCATTAAGTTGGCTTTTGAAGAATGGCGTCACTTTTTGGAGGGGGCAGTCCACCCGGTCACCGTCATTACTGATCACAAGAACCTGCTGTATTTGGAATCTGCTAAGCGTCTGAATTCCAGACAAGCTCGATGGTCGTTGTTTTTTACCAGGTTTAATTTTGTCGTCACTTATCGCCCTGGATCTAAGAATGTTAAGGCGGATGCCTTGTCTCGCAGTTTCCCAGGGGCCGGGAAAATGGATGACCCGATTCCTATCCTTCAGGAGGGGGTGGTAGTGTCGGCTGTATGTTCTGAGCTTGAGGAGGAGGTATTAGAGGTTCAGGGGGACGCCCCTGCAGGACCTCCAGGGAGACTGTTTGTCCCAAATCAGTTGAGACAAAAGGTTATTGAAGCACATCATAATTCTGCTTTAGCAGGACATCCAGGGAGTAAGGCTACTTTAGATCTCCTTTCTCGCCGGTTTTGGTGGCCTAACGTTAATAAAGATGTTTTAACTTTTGTCGCGTCCTGTGGGGTTTGTGCTCGCTCTAAGACCCCTCATACCCGTCCGTCTGGGACCCTCTTACCCTTGAAACTTCCGGAGCGTCCATGGACTCATTTGTCTATGGACTTCATCACGGACCTTCCTCAGTCGTCAGGGAAGACTGTCATACTGGTGGTTGTTGACAGGTTCAGTAAGATGGCACATTTCATTGCTCTTCCTGCCTCCCTAATGCTAAAACTCTGGCGCAGGTGTTCATTGGGGAGATTGTGAGACTTCATGGGTTGCCTTCTGATGTGGTGTCAGATAGGGGGTCTCAGTTTGTGTCCAAATTTTGGAGGGCATTTTGTTTACGTCGGGGGATGCAATTGTCATTTTCCTCGGCTTTTCATCCGCAGACCAATGGTCAGACAGAGCGTCTGAATCAAAGCCTAGAGACTTATCTTCGGTGTTTTGTCTCAGAGAACCAGGAGGACTGGTCTTCTTTCTTGCCTCTGGCAGAGTTCGCTCTTAACAACAGGCGGAGCGAGTCCACTGGTAAATCCCCGTTTTTTGGGGCATATGGTTTTCATCCCCAGTTTTGTACTTTCAATGGGGGGGGCCCTTCTGGGGTTCCTGAGGAGGAGCGTTTCTCGTCGTCACTTGCTTCAGTGTGGAGAGGTGTATTGAATAATCTGAGTGCTATGGGGAACCATTATAAACGTATGGCTGATAGGAGGAGAGTTTCTGGTCCAGATCTTAATGTGAACGATCTGGTATGGTTGTCTACCAGGAATATAAAACTTAAAGTTCCCTCCTGGAAGCTGGGCCCCAGATTCATCGGGCCGTACAGGATCAGTTCCATAATTAATCCTGTGGCATTTCGTCTGGACCTCCCTCCTACGTTTAAAATTCATAATGTGTTCCACAAGTCATTACTTAAGAGGTACGTGGCACCAGTCATACCATCACCTCTACCTCCTCCTCCAGTGGTGGTCAATGGTAACTTGGAGTTTCAAGTGTCAAAGATCATTGACTCACGTCTGAATCGCCGGTCCCTTCAGTACTTGGTGCATTGGAAGGGGTATGGTCCAGAGGAGAGGACGTGGGTTCCTGCGTCTGACATTAACGCAGATCGTTTGGTGCGGACCTTCCACAGAACTCACCCGGGCAAACCTGGCCCTGAGGGTCCGGAGGCCCCTCGTAGAAGGGGGGGTACTGTCATGTGTGCATCGCCACGAAGATCGTCGCGGTTGCACATTCTGACTTCTCACAGCTGAGTTGCTGTTTCTTTGTGTTTGGCAGTTAGGGAGTTAATTCTGTCTGTGCTCAGTTCTGGGACTGGGTGCAGTTTCTCCGGCTGCAATTAATTATTTGTTGATTGGTTTCCTTTAAATCTCTGGTTGTCTGTTTGGGAGTTGCCAGTGAAATTCTTCATGCAGACCACAGATAGGATTGTATCTGTATAGACTTAAGTTAAAGAGCTCCTTAGTTGTTTTAAGCTCACCTTGCTTAGAGTTTAATATCCCAGATCATTTATGTTCCTTCTGTGTTTGAGTGTGTATGCAAGTCTGTGTTTTCTCCAGTCTGTCTTATATTTCTAATCTGTGTATTTAGCAGAGATCAGCCCATATCCCTTTGGTGGTAATCAGAATCCTTCTTAGGACTGATTACAGGGTTCAGGGACTGATAGGAGACAGGGTTAGGCTGGAGACTTGGACCTCTGAACCATTATCAGTACCTCCAAGGTGAGGGATTAGTTAGGACCCCAGCTTAGGTCAGGTTAGACCCCCGGTCCTCTTCTTTCCTGTTACAGTGTATCAAGTCCTCAAGATTTATCCTGAGTTCAACGGATATCGTGTCAGGTAAATCTATTCTTTATTTACATGCTGATGTTGCTAATCTATATGTTGTATAGAGTGTTGTTCTTTTAAGAATAGTTTACTGACATCGTACACATATCATAAGACCGCGTGACAGAGTGTTAGTCGAAAGTCACTTGCGGTGTGTAATGAGCGGGTTGGACGAGAAACAGAATTGAGGGAGGAGATGTAGGGGGGTGCCGTACTGTGTGGAGCTTTGTGGGTGAGAACAAGCAGTTTCAATTGGATCCTATAACGATTTGGGGAGCCAGTGCAATGACTTCAACTGTGAGAGACAGAAGCTTAAAAAAAATCCAGAAAATCACATTGGAAGATTTTTACATAATTACTTTGCATTTTATTGCATGAAATAAGTATTTGATACAATAGAAAGACAGAAATTAATATTTGGTACAGAAACTTTGCAATTACAGAGATGAGACGTTTCCTTTAGTTCTTGACCAAATTTGCACAAGTTTAGTAGCCTTGGCTATGTGTTTTTCGGGTCAATATCATGCTGGAAGACCTAGCAATGACACATCTTTAATGCTCTTACTGAAGGAAGGAGGTTGTTGGCCAAAATCTTGCGATACATGACCCCATCCATCCTCCTTTATTAAAGTGCAGTCGTCCTGTCCCCTTTGCAGAAAAGCACCCCAAAGAATGATGCTTCCCCACCATGCTTCACAGTTGGGACCGTGTTCTTGGAGATGTACTCATCCTTCTTCCTCCTAACACAGCTAGTGGAGTTGATACTAAAAGGTCTATTTTGGTCTCATCTAACCACATGACCTTCTCCCATGCCTCCTCTGGATCATTGGCGAATTTCATACGGGCTTGGACATGTGCTGTCATGAGCAGGAGGGACCTTGCGTGCCCTGCAGCATTTTAATCTATGATGGTGTAGTGTTACTAGCGGTAATGTTTGAGACTGTGGTCGTAGTCATTTACCAGATCCTCCTGTGTAGTTCTGGGCTGATACCTGACTTTTCTCAGAATCATCCTTACATCACAAGGCAAGATCTTGCATGGAGCCCCAGACAGAGAAAGATTGGCAATCATCTTGTGTTTCTTCCATTTTCTAATAATTGTGCCAAAAGTTATTGCCTTCCCACCAAGCAACTCACCTATTGTCCTGTAGCCCATAACAGCCTTGTGCAGGTCTACAATTTTGTCCCTTGTGTCCTTAGACAGCTCTTTGATCTTGGCCATGGAGGAGATGTTGGCGTGTGATTGATTGAATGTGTGGCCAGATGTCTTTTATACAGGTAGCGCGTTAAAATTGACGCAATTAATGCAGGTAATGAGTGCAGAGTAGGAGGGCTTCTTAAAGAAATACTAACAGGTCTGTGAGAACCAGAATTCTTGCTGTTTGGTAGGTGATCAAATACTTATTTCATGCAATAAAATGCAATTTAATTATTTAAAAATCATTCAATGTGATTTTCTGAATATTTTTTCTTTTTTAGATTCTGCCTCTCACAGTTGAAGTGTACCTGAGATAAAAAATAACCTGCTTCTCAATCCTTGGTAGGTTGGAAAACTTGCAAAATCAGCAGTGTATCAAATACTTATTTTCCCCACTGTACATGATCTGATTCACACTGCCCACGGTTTGGGGAGCATGATTTAGGTGATGCGTTCCCTTTAAACACAAATACATATAATATCAGAGTGACCGTTAATTACAGTAAGGCTGTGTTTCCATGGTCAGGAAACACAGCGCATTTGACGGAGCGGAAAGCCCCGCCCCCTTTCTGACGTGCGTTATTTCCGGAGGTGTTCAGGACACCTCCGGAACAACTCCGGAAATAACGCAGGGCTACATAGCTACATAGCCCTGTGTTAAATTCCGTGCGGAGCAGCGTGCCGCAATACGCTAGGACATGCTGCGGTCTGAAAAGACGCGCCGCATGTCCGTAAACGCAGGTCTTCCGCCTGCGTGTTGTTACGTATAGTGGAGACGGGATTTCTTGAAATCCCCTCCACTATGCTGTAACATCTGGACGCTGCGTGTTTGGCGCTGCGCCAAACACGCAGCGTTTCCTGATCGTGGAAACTCACCCTAAAAAAAGAAATGTAGTTTTTAGATGTTTTTATTTCTGTTTGAATTAATAGTGAGATCTGAACCAGGGCTGGCTCCAGGTTTTTATGGGCCCGGGCGAAAGAGTCTCAGTGGGCCCCCTTAACACAGACCACGATTCATGATGCACAGATACTGCAGAGGAATATGGGTATAGCACATCGCCAAAAACTTCTCTTCTTCCATTACATGACTGATACCTATTGTAAATTGTACAATAGCTCAAAAACCACCAAATCCTCACAGCGCACAGTACAGACTGGACAGTACAGTCCTCCATACAATATTATGGGCACCACATAGTCTCCCCTCATCACCCATATAATACCCCATGCAGGATGTCACCCCGCCATCCCCCATATAATGCTCCATACAGAATACTGGACCCAATATAATGCTCCATACAGAACACTGGACCACATATAATGCTCCATACAAAATATGGAGCTCTCCTCTACACTGTGCTGCGCTCTGCACTGTTACGGCTCAGGAAAGGGCGCTGTGGAAAGACTCCCTATTATCATCATCATTGCCTGCCCATTATCATCATCATTGCCTCCCCTATCATCATTGCCTGCCCATCATCATCATCATTGCCTCCCTATCATCATCATTGCCTCCCCATTAATATCATTATCATTGCCTCCCCATTAATATCATCATCATCATCGCCTTCCCATTATCATTGCCTCCCCATCATCATCATTATCTCCCCATTATTTATCATCATCATCATTGCCTTCCCATTATCCTTTCCTCCCCATCATCATCATTATCATTGCCTCCCCATTAATATCATCATCATCACCTTCCCATTAGCATTGCCTCCCCATCATCATCATCATCATCATCATTGCCTCCCCATTAATATCATCATCATCATTGCCTTCCCATTATCATTGCCTCCCCATCATCATTGCCTCCTCACCACCATCACTGCCTCCCCCCACCGCCATCACACATACAGCACTGCAGGCAGCACTCTCTCACATACACACACGCAGCAGGCACACACACACACACACCCACACACACACACACACACACGCCTCACCTGTCAGTCGTCCGCGCGCTCTCTGCCACAGCCGGCCACTGAATGATGACGTCATTCAGCGGCGCTGCTGTGAGAGAGGAATCGCCGGCGCAGGCATCCCCTGGAGCTCGGAGCTGCGGCAGCGGAGGCACGGGGAGAGGTGAGTATTGCACCGGCTGCTGCCGGGGCCCTGAGCAAGCGGGGGGGCCCAGTGGCGGCGCTGACACCGCTAACGGGCGCCGGGGTGCCTGACGGCGAGTGGGCCCCCCGCCTGCTCAGGGCCCCGGCACTTGCCAGAGTGTGCCGGGTGATGACGCTGGCCCTGATCTGAACGGATACTTGTTCGAAACATGGTTAATAAACACCTTGATGCCTGAAGTGCCCATCTTTATAGGATGATAATAAGCATTTGAGCCGCCCGCCAGGGCCGTGGGGTACTCGGCACCGAGCCCGTAGACTTCTATGGGGGATGTCACGACTCGGTTCGTGGCCCTGGGCACTCACCAAAAAGGGGATATTTACAGGGGATTAGTGTTTGTATGATGATTCGTGATGCCACCTGTAGTATCTGGTCAGGGTGACCAGCGCTGCTGTGCAGGTCCTCTGGAAGGGATGGTGTTGTGCAGCTAGATGATAAGCCTCCTACAGGTGAGGCTGTGTCCTTCCAGGGCAGGTAGATGTGGTAGTGCAGAAATGGTGCTTGTGATGTAGCAGAGAGGAGTGTGCGACGCTGGAATATTCAGGGAAACAGTTCAAGTGCAGTTTCAGGGTTTTACTCACAGTCTGTTGTGCACATACAGATGCCCGCCTGGCACTGTGTCCTCCGGGTGAGTGGTCCAGCAACCCCCAGGCAGATTGGTCGCACTTCCCAGGACTCCTTCTCAAGTATGTTCCTTTCTGGCCTTCACTCTCTGTGCTCTTACTCCTTTCTACTTCCTAGCACCTCACCATGCAAACTCTCAGTTCCAGAAGCTGTGAGACCTTTCGGTCAACAGATTAATCCTATGTCTGTGCATACTTGACCCCGTAGTGAGGCCTTTCTGTAGAGATGCTGGTGGTTGGGGCAATGACACATAAAGTGATCACCGCCGTCAGCTTACTGGCAGGGGTGAAGCTTTCCCACTAGTCTAGGGGCCGCTCCCTGATGGCCTTGGTCCTTCCTTCTTCAGGATGGGGGCCACAGATGGATGAACCAACCTCCGTGCCTTTTCGGACCCGTTCGCTAACTCTAGCATTTGCCTCCTGAGATGTACTCAAGCGAAGCCTCAGTCAGTGACTGTCTGCTCTCTATTCTACCAAGCAGCCTAAGTGCTGCAGTTAACTCCACCCACCCATGTATACCCTTTGCTAACCAGGCTGAGTCAGACCATCCTCCCAAAGGGTATGTCCGTATGCTCAGCTGGCATGGTGTGTTGGATGCAGGTGTGGAGTCCTAGGGGTGCTCCCTCCTTACCTGAGAGTCAGGTGTCACACCTCTGGTTGAGATGCAACACCTCTGTGGCGACTGAACCCTCAAGAGTGCCACATTCCCCCCCCGTTAAACACAGCACGTCCGCGGGCTGAAATAGAGTAAAAGTTGTTACGGAAACAAGCAAATTTTTAGTTATGCATAACAATAGAAATACAATTTCAAAACTCATCTTCCCTTTGTGGGAGGCACTTCAGATTAAACGTTGCATAAATAACATTTATAAAACTCTCTTTAATTTAGGCAAGAAAAAAGTGCAAAAAGACAATAGCATTTAAACTTGCGCTTGTGGAGGACGCGCTCCAAACCTCCCACGTTAGTCTTGGGTGGGCTGCAAGACATAATTGGCCAATTTCAGCAGACCTCGTCTTCGGCCACACCTAACGGGTTTTTGTCTTCTGAGGTAGTGGTGCAGTCTGTGCACTGTAATAGCTTACGTAAAACCAAGATGGAGCACCTAAAGAGGTGCCAAACTATATACAGAAAGTTTGTGAGCCAGCATAGTTCATGGCTTCCCAGTTTAAAATATGACAAGAACAACAAACATAAACGGTTAATGGAAACAGATTACATTATTTACAAATGGTGAACCCTGTCCGGGTTATTCATTTACTTAGCTGGAGCTGCTGCTGGGGCTGGCTGCAGAGCCGGTTTGCTCCGGTCCTCTAAGCCGCAGGGCCTGTCTTCCTCCGGGGCTGCTTGCGGCCTGCCGGGCGCACTTGCATGCGGTGTGCGGAGGGGGTCTGCCGCCGATTCCTCCGTGGGGACTGGTGCCTCCGTTATGGTGTCCGCAGCAGTGCAGGGATTTTCTTTGGCTCCAGGTGCCGGCGTGACAGGTCGGCGGAGCGGCTGCTTCAGCTCCAGCGGCAGGTCCGGATGCAGCGTCAGGGCCTGCCAGCTCCGCTCCCTGTTCTCCTCTTCCTCCTGGTGCCGGGCCAGTTCCGCCAGCTCGGCGTCTGCAGCAGAGTCAGGGAGGGTGCCGACATCCTCCGGCAACGCGGGCAGCTCAGTGGTGGGGAAATCTTCTCTCTCCTGGGGGAAGGTGCGTTCCTCGGCGCCCTCACTCGCCAGCACACCACTGGTCTCCAACTTTATTAGATCACAAGTCCCTTCCTCATCCAAAAGGTCCCGCTCTTTAGTAGGGAGGCGGGATTTTCTGGTCCTCCTCCTTCCACCAAAGAGGATCAGGAGGCGGATCTCTTTCGCAGTGGGGCATGACCTGACATTGAAGAGGCATTTTGACTGGGTGGTCATTATTTTTGCGCCACAGGTCGAGCTCACGCCTACTAAGGTACGCCCTCCTTCTTCACCAGCGCCTCATGGCACGAATATGGCGGCAAAATGGTGGCAAATGGCGGCAATTTTGCAATAAAGCTTCTTACACAAAAACAGTCAATATAGGCACACAGGACTCGGTTATAACGAGCTTCGGAATCCTGTTCGTGATGCCAGTAATGAGCCGCCCGCCAGAGCCATGGGGTACTCAGCACCGAGCCCGTCGACTTCTATGGGGGATGTCACGGTAGCCACGACTCGGTCCGTGACCCTGGGCACTCACCAAAAAGGGGATATTTGTAGCGCCGGCGTCCCTGCCCTCTGCCAGGCAGGGACGCTGTTCCCTGCGACAGCGTCCTCTGTCAGGCAGGGACGTCGCCCCCCTACCCGCGCTCAGCGTCCTCCTTCCGCCCTGCTGGGGCCGCGCGCTCCTTCCCTGCTACTGGACTTAGGGCGCGTGCCCGCGCGCTCCCCCGCTCTTAAAGGGGCCGCGCGCATCTTTCAAAAAGGTCCCCGGCCAATGCCGGAGGACTCCACCCTATATAAAGTACTTCCTCCTTAATGGAGGTGCCCGAGCAATGTTGTTATTGCACTGTTCACTACTCTGCTTTAGCCCTCAGGGTCCGTTACCAGTTACCTGCCTGTTTCCTGCCAGTTTGCTGTCTGCTACCTGTCCGCAAGCCTGCCTGGAGGTTCGGCCGTCACATGCGGTGACCATCGGCTATTCCAGAGAATCTCGCCTGCTCACTTGGGGGCGCTCATCTGCCATCTGCCTGCAAACCTACCTGGAGGTTCGGCCGTCACATGCGGTGACCATCGGCAATTCCAGAGACTCTCGCCTGCTCACTTGGGGGCGCTCATCTGCCATCTGCCTGCAAGCCTACCTGGAGGTTCGGCCATCACATGCGGTGTCCATCGGCTATTCCAGAGACTCTCGCCTGCTCACTTGGGGGCGCTCATCTGTCATCTGCCTGCTAGCCTACCGGGAGGCTCCACCATCTCAGGTCGTATATACCTGTCCATTCAGAGACTGCCCCGGTCACTTGCCGTGACTACTCGCCTGTCTATCCAGAGACTGCCCCGGTCACTTCCCGAGACTACCCGCCTGTCTATCCAGAGACTGCCCCGGTCACTGGCCGTGACTACCTGCCTGTTTATCCAGAGACTGCCCCGGTCACTTGCCGTGTCTACCTGCCTGTCTATCCAGAGATTGCCCCGGTCACTTGCCGTGACTACCCGCCTGTCTATCCAGAGACTGCCCCGGTCACTTGCCGTGACCTCCCGCCTGTCTGTCCAGAGACTGCCCCCGTCACTTGCAGTGACTTCCTGTCCGTCTCCCCGGGCGCCACCCGCTCCTTTACAAGGAAAGCCTCCTTGTATAATAAAGCTCAGAGGTTCCGCCTCCCAGACCCGTTACAGTTTGCTCGGGCCATGGAACCCGGTGGCACCCAAACTCCCTCGCTCTCTGACCTGTGTCATGAACTGTCTCGTCAGAGGTCTTAACAGGAGTCCATCCTGGGTCACCTGCGGAATGTTAATTCCCGCCTGGACACCCTGACTACTTCACCAGCAACCACCGCGGGTGCCATGACTCGCAATCCGGCAGTTCCGCTGCTTACCAACTCCGTGGTTTCCGTTCCTGGACCTCGACTTTCAGCTCCTCCTCGGTTTGGAGGCGACCCTGCTCTGGCTCGGGGTTTCATTAACCAGTGCACCCTGAATTTTGAACTCCTGGCACACCAGTTTAACTCCGACCGGGCCAAAATTGCCTTCATCATGTCCCATCTCACCGGAGAGGCCCTGGCCTGGCTAAATCCTCTTTGGGAGAGAGAAGATCCTCTGGTGTCTGACCTGTCTGCTTTTCTCTCAGCCTTACGGAAGGTATTCGACGAACCCGGACGGAAGACCTCCTCTGCATACTCTGCTGCGTCTCCGTAGGGAAGTCTCACCGTGGGTCAATATGCCATACGGTTCCGTACCCTTGCCTCGGAGCTGGCTTGGGATAATGACGCTCTAATATCTGTCTTCTGGGAGGGTCTGTCCGGCCGTATTAAAGATGAACTTGCCGGTCGGGACATTCCAACCTCTCTCGATGACCTAATAACTCTTGCCAATCGAATTGATCTACGGTTCCAGGAGCACGCCAAAGAGGTCACCCGTGAGAGAAGGTTTCCTCGTCTAGCTCCTTCTTTTCAGAGACCTGTAACTCCTTCTGTTTCTCCTCAGGTACACCTCTTCTGAGCCTATGCAAGTCGACCAGACCAAGATGGTCAAAGCCCGTCAGGACTTACGCCGTGCCGAGGGGAGTTGCTTCTACTGTAGCAGTAAGGAGCACCGGATCCGTACCTGCCCAGAGAGGTCGGGAAACGCCTGTGTCTAGGTTCGCTCGGAGAGGTCCACCTAGACAAAAATAAATCCTCTTCATCTCTGCTGCTGTCAGTCTCAATTCTCCTCGGTGAGAACCGTTATTTCGAACTAGCCCAACTTGATTCTGGAGCAGCCGGGAATCTTGTTTCACAGGCTCTAGTAGAAAAATATCGCATTCCTACCAAACCTCTGGTTGAACCAGTATCTGTTGCTGCTGTGGATGGGGGTCTCCTACCACGTCCCATCCAACTTATCACTGAAGCCATAACCCTGCAGGTGGGAATGTTGCATTCTGAGAGCATCTCGTTTCATGTTCTGCCTGGACTCTCTCACGCTTTCTTACTAGGTCTGCCTTGGCTCCAAAAGCATGCACCCGTGCTCGACTGGCAGACTGGAGAGATCCTTCGCTGGGGACAGGACTGTCATAAAACGTGTTTGGTTCCTGTTCATCCCGTCCGTCCTTCTCCTACACCAACTAATCTACCAGGGCTCCCGATTCCATATTGGTCATTCGCTGATGTCTTTAATAAAAAGGAAGCAGAGACATTACCCCCTCACAGACCGTATGATTGCCCGATCGACCTGCTACCCGGTACTACGCCTCCCCGTGGGCGTATTTACCCATTGTCCGCTGCTGAGACCAGGTCGATGTCCGAATATATCGAGGAGAATTTGGCCAAGGGATTCATCCGGAAATCCACCTCCCCAGCGGGAGCAGGTTTCTTCTTCGTAAAAAAGAAAGACGGCTCTCTCCGTCCCTGTATTGACTACAGAGGCCTAAATTTGATCACGGTGAAGAATAAGTACCCTCTTCCGCTCATTCCAGAATTGTTTGATCGTCTGAGGGGGGCTAGAATTTTCACCAAACTGGATCTTCGTGGGGCATATAACCTAGTCCGTATCCGTCGGGGAGATGAATGGAAGACGGCATTCAACACCCGGGACGGCCACTACGAGTATTTGGTGATGCCCTTTGGTCTCTGTAATGCTCCAGAAGTCTTTCAGGAGTTGGTCAATGACATCTTCCGGGATCTTCTCTACTCCTGCGTTGTGGTGTACCTAGACGACATCTTGGTCTTCTCTCCGGATCTCCAGTCTCACCGGAGGGATGTTCGTCAGGTTCTGCTCAGGCAGAATCACCTATTCGCCAAATATGAGAAGTGCCTCTTTGAGCCGACCTCGCTTCCGTTTTTGGGCTACATCATTTCTCAGACAGGCCTACGAATGGATCCGGAGAAACTGTCTGCCATCGAGAGATGGCCCCGACCGGAGGGGTTGAAGGCCATTCAGCGGTTCCTGGGATTCGCCAATTATTACCGCCTTTTCATACCGCACTTCTCTTCCCGGACTGCTCCAATCTCCGCGCTCACCCGCAAGGATGCTAACCCCAAACAGTGGACGCCCGAAGCAGAGGAGGCCTTTCTTTCTTTAAAACAGGCCTTCTCTTCCGCTCCAGTGCTGCATCGCCCGAACGGCAACAAGCAGTTCTTCCTGGAGGTGGACGCTTCCTCTTCTGGAGCCGGAGCGGTACTCAAAAATCTTCATCCGGGAGGATGGTATCTTGCGGCTTCTTCTCCAAACTCTTCTCCTCTTCTGAGCGCAATTACTCCATAGGAGACCGAGAGTTATTGGCCATCAAGCTGGCATTGGAGGAGTGGCGTTACCTACTCGAGGGGGCTCTTCATCCGGTAATCATTTACACTGACCACAAAAATCTGGCTTACCTCCAGCATGCCCAGAGACTTAACCCTCGCCAAGCCCGGTGGTCCTTGTTTTTTGCCCGCTTTGATTTTCTCTTACATTTTCGCCCGGCCGACAAGAACATCAAGGCGGACGCCTTGTCCCGGTCCTTCCTGGTGTCGGATCTCGAGGAGGAACCTAAACATATCATCGATCCCGCCAGAGTGATGCAGGTGGCTCCCGTGAGTCTAAATCGTCTCCCTCCTGGTAAGACGTTCGTATCGGTAACCGATCGGGAGAGATCCTACACTGGGGTCATTCGTCTAAACTAGCTGGCCACGCTGGTCAGAAAAAGACCCTCCAGCTCATTACTCGGCATTACTGGTGGCCTTCCCTGCACAAGGACGTAATAGACTTTGTTTCTGCCTGTGTCTCCTGTGCCCGCAACAAAGTTCCGAGACACCTGCCTGCCGGCCGTCTTCTTCCGCTTCCTGTACCCGCTGGCAGCATATAGCCATGGACTTCATAGCAGATCTGCCCGTCTCTGCCGGTTGTACGGTCATTTGGGTGGTCGTTGACCGATTTTCCAAGATGGCTCACTTCATTCCCCTGCCAGGGCTTCCGTCTGCACCCGAGTTGGATAAAGACTTTATCCGCCACATCTTCCGTCTTCATGGTCTGCCTCGTCACATTGTGTCGGATCGTGGGGTACAGTTCACCTCACGTTTCTGGAGAGCCACTTGTAAGTTGCTAGACGTCACCTTGGATTTCTCCTCCGCTTACCACCCGCAGTCCAATGGACAAGTCGAGCGAATCAATCAGAATCTGACCAGTTATCTCCGGCACTTCGTTAATGCCCACCATTCTGACTGGGTGGATCTCCTGCCTTGGGCTGAATTCTCTTACAACAATCACAAGAGCGAATCTTCCTCCAAATCTCCGTTTTTTGTAGTCTTCGGTCAACACCCTCGGATCCCTGTTCCTGTCTCCATCTCTGTGGACAATCCAGCTGCGGAATCTCTGGTTAACGAATTTTCCTCCATATGGGAGAGTACCCGGTCCGCACTCATTCTGTCATCCGAGCGCATGAAGAAACATGCTGACAAAAAACGTCTGGATCCTCCTCAATTCCGTCCTGGGGATAAGGTCTGGCTTTCGTCCAAGTATGTCCGGCTCAAGATTCCTTCCTACAAGTTAGGCCCTCGGTTCATCGGTCCTTTTGAGATCATCAGTCTGATCAACCCGGTGTCCTATAAATTGAAACTCCCGGCCAATTTGATGATTCCTAACTCCTTCCATGTATCTCTCCTCAAACCGGTGGTACTTAACTCTTTTGTCAAGTCTACAGGTACACCTCCTGCTCCAGTGTCTGCTGAAGACGAATTTGAGGTAGAGAACATTCTGGCCACCAAAAGGGTAGGAAGAAAGACCTATTTTCTGGTGGATTTGAAGGGTTTGGTCCTGAGGAGAGAACGTGGGAGCCTCGGGAGAACATCCATGCCCCTCTCATCCTAGCTAAATTTCTTTCTGGCCTAAAAAAGGGGGGGCCTAAAGGGGGGGTACTGTAGCGCCGGCGTCCCTGCCCTCTGCAAGGCAGGGACGCTGTTCCCCTGCGACAGCGTCCTCTGTCAGGCAGGGACGTCGCCCCCTTACCCGCGCTCAGCGTCCTCCTTCCGCCCTGCTGGGGCCGCGCGCTCCTTCCCTGCTACTGGACTTAGGGCGCGCGCCCGCGCTCTCCCCCGCTCTTAAAGGGGCCGCGCGCATCTTTCAAAAAGGTCCCCGGCCAATGCCGGAGGACTCCACCCTATATAAAGTACTTCCTCCTTAATGGAGGTGCCCGAGCAATGTTGTTATTGCACTGTTCACTACTCTGCTTTAGCCCTCAGGGTCCGTTACCAGTTACCTGCCTGTTTCCTGCCAGTTTGCTGTCTGCTACCTGTCCGCAAGCCTGCCTGGAGGTTCGGCCGTCACATGCGGTGACCATCGGCTATTCCAGAGAATCTCGCCTGCTCACTTGGGGGCGCTCATCTGCCATCTGCCTGCAAACCTACCTGGAGGTTCAGCCGTCACATGCGGTGACCATCGGCAATTCCAGAGACTCTCGCCTGCTCACTTGGGGGCGCTCATCTGCCATCTGCCTGCAAGCCTACCTGGAGGTTCGGCCATCACATGCGGTGTCCATCGGCTATTCCAGAGACTCTCGCCTGCTCACTTGGGGGCGCTCATCTGTCATCTGCCTGCTAGCCTACCGGGGGGCTCCACCATCTCAGGTCGTATATACCTGTCCATTCAGAGACTGCCCCGGTCACTTGCCGTGACTACTCGCCTGTCTATCCAGAGACTGCCCCGGTCACTTGCCGAGACTACCCGCCTGTCTATCCAGAGACTGCCCCGGTCACTGGCCGTGACTACCTGCCTGTTTATCCAGAGACTGCCCCGGTCACTTGCCGTGTCTACCTGCCTGTCTATCCAGAGATTGCCCCGGTCACTTGCCGTGACTACCCGCCTGTCTATCCAGAGACTGCCCCGGTCACTTGCCGTGACCTCCCGCCTGTCTGTCCAGAGACTGCCCCCGTCACTTGCAGTGACTTCCTGTAATGTATGTGATACAGTTCATATAGCGTCTTGTGCTTGGGTGCGATGAAAATACTTGAGACACAGGTTGAAAAAGAAAGTCTTGTATTGCTTCATACAAATTGGCAAAAATAAACATACAGGTTGCAAACACAGAAGCAGGAGACACAGCAGGCCAAAGTAATCTAAGTTCATCAATAACTCCCACAACAGATTCAGATCTTCTTCTATGTTACCGCAAGTCCATGCAACCGTGAGGCTTTCAAGAGCAGAGTTCAGAGTCCACAAGAGCTCCAGAGTTTCTCAGTAGAAATGGCTGGAGTACAAAGTCCAAGGCTTCAGGAGTCAGAACACAGGTTCACTGCAGGCCAGATTCTGAAGCACTGATTGCTCAGGTGTGGCTGTTTAAGAAGCAAACGGAGAGAATCAGGGCGGGAACATGCAAGCTGGAAAACTCCATTTTAACTGAGGGCAAGATAGCTGCAGCAAAACAGAAAGCAAAATGGCCGACGAACAAACTGAGTTTCAGAAACAGATATACAGAACCTTACATTACTCCCCCCTTAGGGCAACCTCCGGATGACCTCAGACCAGGCTTGTGTGGGTACCTCTGATGAAACTGACGGAGCAAGCGAGGAGCATTAACGTTATTGACTGGCTCCCATGAGTTGTCCTCCACTGGGTAGCCCTGCCATTTGATCAGATATTGTAACTGATTTCTATACAACCTGGAATCTAAAATCCTTTCCACCACAAATTCTTCCTGACCATCGACTAGCACTGGGTCAGGGCAAGGAGAAGAACGTCCAGGAAACGTATTGGGTGTTGCAGCCTTTAGTAGGGATACATGAAAGACAGGGTGGATTCTCATAGTTCTGGGCAATTGAAGACGACAAGCAACGGCACTTATAATCTTACTGATTTTATAGGGTCCAATGTACTTATGTCCCAACTTAGATGATGGAATCCTTAACTTAAGATTTCTGGTTGACAGCCAGACCAGGTCTCCTACCTTAAAAACTGGTGCAGGTTTACGAAATTTATCTGCTGCCTTCTTGTACCTTTCTTGAGCCGATTCCAGATTCTCCTTTAGAAGATCCATATTCTTCTGTAAAGTCGTGACTCTTTCAGCCACTGCTGGCAAAGGCGTCTCTATGGGAAATCGTGGTAGAATATTAGGATGATAACCTAAATTAGAGAAAAAAGGAGACTGTTTTAGTGGAGGCACTCTGAGAGTTGTTGTAAGAGAACTCAGCCAATGGAAGTAGATCCACCCAATCATCCTGTAGGTGGCAGATAAAACAGCGGAGATACTGCTCCAGGGTTTGATTGGTTCGTTCGGTTTGTCCATTAGTCTGGGGATGAAAAGCAGAAGAAAGGTTTACTTTAATGTCCAATGCTGCACAGAAATTTTGCCAAAACCTAGAAGTGAATTGCACCCCTCGATCCGAAATAACCTCATCCGGTACTCCATGTAAACGAAACACATCTTTAATCATCAAATCTGATGTCTGTTTTGCAGTGGGTAAGCCGACACAAGGGATAAAATGAGCTGCCTTTGTTAAACGATCAACCACCACTAGAATAGTGTTCTTCCCTTGAGAGGTTGGTAATTCGACAATGAAGTCCATAGAAATGGATCCCCACGGGCGGGACGGGGTGGGAAGAGGCTGTAACAGACCAGTTGGTGAAGAGCGAGGTGTTTTGCATCTTGCACAAACCTCACATGAAGTGACATAATCCAAAACATCCTTCCTACAAGTGGGCCACCAAAAAAACGAGAAAGAAATTCCTGTGTCTTTAGAATTCCTCTATGCCCGCTATTTTGGAATCATGAATGAGTTGCAATACTCTCAATCTGACTGTTTCAGGTATATACAGACGTTGTCCCAGAATCCACACACCATTCTTAAAGACAAGACTTACGTCCCTTGGGGGTTGAGCCAAAAAAGAATCCGCATGGTATGCTTCCTTGATGTCTTTAATTAGGTCTTGATGATGAATCACTCCTAGGAATCTAGAGTCAGGAAGAATAGTTTTAGGAGGAGTAATTGGACGTGTCTCTGCTGAGTAAATCCTAGAGAGTGCATCAGCCTTTCCATTGCGCGATCCTGGTCTATAAGAAATAATAAAATTAAATTGGTTTAAGAAAAGATTCCAGCGAGCCTGGCGAGGAGTCAGGCACTTAGCCGACCTGATAAACTCAAGATTACGATGATCTGTCAGAACGACTATTTGCTGTGCAGCTCCTTGCAGAAGGTGTCTCCATTCTTTGAAGGCGGCAATAATGGCCAACAACTCTCTATTGCCCACATCGTAGTTCTTCTCAGCCGAAGATAACTGCTGGGAAAAGAAGGCACAGGGATGCAAGACATTCTTCTCACCTGTTCTCTGAGAGAGTATAGCTCCCACGGCACAGTCTGAAGCATCCACCTCTATTATGAAGGCAAGCTCTGGGTTGGGATGTACTAGAATAGGTGCAGTGGTAAATTTATCTTTTAGACGGGAAAATGCTTCCTGGGCTTGGGGAGTCCAGGAGAACTTAGACTCTTTCCGGGTAAGTTGGGTGATAGGTGACACTACCTCAGAGAAATTTCTAATGAAACGTCTATAGAAGTTTGCAAACCCGATGAAGCGCTGTACCTCCTTCACATTTCTAGGACTTGGCCAATCATTGATGGCTTGGGTTTTACTTCCATCCATACTAATTCCTTGTGTAGACAGTACATACCCAGAAATTGAATTTCGGTCTTATGGAATTCACACTTTTCAAGCTTGATGTAAAGATGATTTTGTCTTAGACGTTCCAAGACCATTCTCACATGTCCATGATGTTCCTCTGTGGAGTTGGAAAAAATTAAAATATCATCCAAATAAATTACCACGAATGTATCTAGGAGATCCCTGAAGATGTCATTCACCAAGTGTTGGAAAGTGGCTGGGGCGGTACTCAGACCAAAAGGCATAACCAGATATTCAAAGTGTCCATAGCGTGACCTGAATGCAGTCTTCCATTCATCCCCAGGTCTAATACGGACTAAGTTATAGGCCCCACGAAGATCTAGTTTAGAAAAAATTTTAGCATGTCGCACTCTCTCCAATAACTCAGGGATTAAAGGCAATGGATAACGGTTTCTAATAGTAACCTTATTAAGTTCCCTATAGTCTACGCATGGTCTCAGGGATCCATCTTTCTTCTTTACAAAGAATATGGGTGCCCCTGCAGGAGATGAAGAGGGGCGTATGAAGCCCTTGGCTAGATTTTCGTCTATGTACTCTTTTAAAGCCTTCAGCTCGGGCCCCGCCAGGGGGTAGATCTTACCAAAAGGTATCTCTGCTCCAGGCAATAATTCAATTGGACAATCATATGGACGGTGAGGAGGAAGCTGGTCAGCGTTCTTCTTGTCACATAAATCCACATAGTCCTGGTATACAGCTGGTAATTCAGGGACTGACATGGTTCCTTTAGGAACAGAGCAAGCTGAAATTTTTTGACTCATCTGTTTCTCTGGGAAGTGTAATTCCTTGGTCTCCCAGTTAATGGTAGGATTCTGAGCCTGCAGCCATGGTAGCCCTAGAATAATGGGAAAGTGAGGAGAAGAGATAAGCATAAAGGACAGTTTCTCTTGATGATCTTTACCCATAAGAACCTTTAAAGGCTCTGTTTCCTGATCCACTGGTCCAGAGGTCAGCAGGGAGCCATCCACAGTTTCCATCTGTACGGGAGCAGCCTTCTTCACTGAACGTATTCCTGTTTTAGAGCAAAGGAGACATCCATAAAATTTCCACTTGCACCTGAGTCGATCATGGCAGAGCTAGACACCCAGGCTGAGTCAACCAGAGTTTGATGGAAAGAAAACAGTGAGAATTGTTTTTCTTACAACTCAGCTGGGACACCGCTGAGGAAACTTGAAAGATAGCAGCATTTACACAGTCAACGTCCTCAGAGGTAACGGAGTTTAAGTCCGAGAAATCAAGATCTGTTGCGGCAGCTATCTCTGGAGCCTGAGGCTCGGACCTGACAGATCCCCTCTCGCAACACTCACAATGAATGAGTGCTGCAGTAGTCTTGCGAGAACGGCTGGGACAGTTAATAATAAAGTGCCCTGACTTACCACAGTAAAAACATAGATTCTCCTTAAAACGATGTTCCTTGCGTGCATCACTAACCCGTCGTAGTAAAGAGTCTACCTGCATGGGTTCAGGTTCAGGTTCCCGTGTAATCCTATTCAAAGGTTCCTTAGCTGGAGAGGAAGGTAGGAAAAGGTTAGTACGATTGCTTTCAAACCATCTCTCTTGCCTGCGTTCAGTTAAACGAGTATCAATACGGATGCAGTAGTTAATAAAGTCACCTAACGCAGTGGGAGGGTCGGCACGAGCAAGTTCATCCTTAATTAGTGGGATAACCCCTTTCGAAAAATAGATTTTTTGGCGGAATTGTCCCAGGTGGTATCAAGGGCCCATCTCCTGAAATCCAAGGCATATTCAGCTACTGAGTGCTTACCTTGGCGCAAAGCTAACATGGCTGCTTCAGCTGTTGCACCTCGATTGGGGTCATCAAACACCTGCCCCATGGCTGAAATAAAGTCATCAAGGTGATTCAAACAATCATCCTCAGTCTCAATCAGAGGGTTTGCCCATATCAAAGCCTTGTTGGTAAGCAACATAATTATAGTAAGCACCTTAGATCGTTCAGTAGGAAATTGTGAAGCATGTGCAGAAAAAAAAAGATTACATTGATTAACAAATCCCCTGAATTTTTCACGTTCACCACCAAAACGAAAAGGGGGCAACTTGGGAATCCCAGAACTCGGGGCCATGGCAGGAGCCTGGGCTTGCCCCTCCAGAACCTCAATCCTGGCTCGCAAATCCTGAGTAGTCTGTCCAACCACTTGCAAATTGTGATTATTTAGGTCCTGAAGATTTGTAAGACGGGTCTTTATATTCTGCAAATCTGCAAGGATATTATCAGTCACTCCACAAAGTTCCTTTATGCGGGCCTCCATTTTCCAGATCTTTTAAGACAGGATACTGGAAGAAGAGGAGAGAGAAAAAAAAAACAATAGTGTTCACCTGTGGCAACACTGAAGAAAGAAAAAACTTTAAGGGAACTGCTCACCTGGAATGGTTGTGAGAAGTCACAACCACTATCATCACAGAAAGCTTTCAACCAGACATCTGATATCCAGAGTTTCAGCAGACAAAAGAGAAGAGAAAAAAAAAACAATAGTGTTTACCTGTGATAACTCTGCAGAAAAAAAAAACTTAAGGGAATTGCTCACCTGGAATGGTTGTGAGAAGTCACAACCACTGTTATCACAGAAAGTACAACCGGACATCCGATATCCACAGTACAGCAGACAAGCCTTTCCAGACCCAGCAGACACTAACGTTTGGCTTCAGAATCTTGTAATGTATGTGATACAGTTCATATAGCGTCTTGTGCTTGGGTGCGATGAAAATACTTGAGACACAGGTTGAAAAAGAAAGTCTTGTATTGCTTCATACAAATTGGCAAAAATAAACATACAGGTTGCAAACACAGAAGCAGGAGACACAGCAGGCCAAAGTAATCTAAGTTCATCAATAACTCCCACAACAGATTCAGATCTTCTTCTATGTTACCGCAAGTCCATGCAACCGTGAGGCTTTCAAGAGCAGAGTTCAGAGTCCACAAGAGCTCCAGAGTTTCTCAGTAGAAATGGCTGGAGTACAAAGTCCAAGGCTTCAGGAGTCAGAACACAGGTTCACTGCAGGCCAGATTCTGAAGCACTGATTGCTCAGGTGTGGCTGTTTAAGAAGCAAACGGAGAGAATCAGGGCGGGAACATGCAAGCTGGAAAACTCCATTTTAACTGAGGGCAAGATAGCTGCAGCAAAACAGAAAGCAAAATGGCCGACGAACAAACTGAGTTTCAGAAACAGATATACAGAACCTTACACTTCCTGTCCGTCTCCCCGGGCGCCACCCGCTCCTTTACAAGGAAAGCCTCCTTGTATAATAAAGCTCAGAGGTTCCGCCTCCCAGACCCGTTACAATATTTACAGGGGATTAGTGTTCGTATGATGATTCGTGACGCCACCTGTAGTATCTGGTCAGGGTGACCAGCGCTGCTTTGCAGGTCCTCTGGAAGGGATGGTGTTGTGAAGCTAGATGATAAGCCTCCTACAGGTGAAGGTGTGTCCTTCCAGGGCAGTTAGATGTGGTAGTGCAGGAACGGTGCTTGTGATGTAGCAGAGAGGAGTGTGCGACGCTGGAATAATCAGGGAAACAGTCCAAGGGTTTCAGGGTTTTACTCACAGTCTGTTGTGCACATACAGATGCTCGCCTGGCACTGTATCCTCCGAGTGAGTGGTCCAGCAACCCCAGGCAGATTGGTCGCACTTTCCAGGACTCTCTCTCAGTATGTTCCTTTCTGGCCTTCACTCTCTTTGCTTTTACTCCTTTCTACTTCCTAGCACCTCACCATGCAAACTCTCAGTTCCAGAAACTGTGAGACCTTTCGGTCAACAGATTAATCCTATGTCTGTGCGTACTTGACCCCGTAGTGCCGCGTTTCTGTAGAGATGCTGGTGGTAGGGGCAATGACCCATAAAGTGATCACCGCCGTCGGCTTACTAGCAGGGCGTGAAGCTTTCCCACTAGTCTAGGGGCCTCTCCTTGATGGCCTTGATCCTTCCTTCTTCAGGATAAGGGCCACAGATGGATGAACCAACCTCCATGCCTTTTCGGATCTGTTCGCTAACTCTAGCAGTTGCCTCCTGAGATGTACTCAAGCGAAGCCTCAGTCAGTGACTGTTTGCTCTCTATTCTACCAAGCAGCCTAAGTGCTGCAGCTAACTCCACCCACCCATGTATACCCTTTGCTAACCAGGCTGAGTCAGACCATCCTCCCAAAGGGTACGTCCGTATGCTCAGCTGGCATAATGTGTTGGATGCAGGTGTGTAGTCCTAGGAGTGCTCCCTCCTTACCTGAGAGTCAGGTGTCACACCTCTGGTTGAGATGCAACACCTCTGTGGTGACTGAACCCTCAGGGGCGCCACACATTCACAAAGGAGAACTTTCCAGACTACTCAGCAATTGATTTACCTTTGAGAAATTTAAAGAAGTCTGTGTACTTTTGAAAATAAGATTATGAGAACGCCACAATTTGAATAAACAGACAAGATCGCTTATTACTGTGCTATTTAACAGAACGGTTGAGTTTAGTTCAGATTGAATAACAAATGGAAGCCCATCAAATCAGATTCATGACCACTTTCAAGAGTTAAAGGACTATTTTAGAATTTTTATTTAAATTTCCCATGTGCTAACCATCATGTATGTAAGTGTAATTATCGTAGTAACATACACACCACCACTGTCTTCTCCCGTTATCAGCCCTGCATTCCTTACCCGCTGAATCACACAGTGGTTGCTGTGTGGACCAGAGATCACTTTTGGGAGATTCTCAAATGTGTACCATTGACTTCATTGAGACTGTAACCCTTCCACACAGAAATCCAACAGGCTACAGAGGTGCTGGAGCAGGGCTGGTATCCGGAGAAAAAAGTGACAGGTGAGTATGTTATTATATTTACATACATTATAGCTGTTACACAGTAAAATTAAAGAAAAATATACCGGAGTGCTCCTTCAACCCTTTCCTAACATCTGACGTACAGCTACATCATATCTTGCCTGTACTTCCCGCAAATGGATGTACCGATACATCATGGTGATTATGCAGGCACAGGAGCTGTGCCCACCCTATTGTCATGGGAAATTCTGCTTAAAAGTGATAGCCGAGCTCCAGATGTCACAGGGCGCAAAAAAGAACCACTGTCACTGCTGAATGTCTGCAGCCGTCCAGCACCTTTCTTCGGCCACAGACATTCAGCACAGTGACGCCCAGGGCACAGGCACACAGGGGAGCTTACCCCTCTCTCTACCTACGCCCTGGATGTTGCTCACTCCCTGCACTCATTTGTATTCACGTCTGTCAGATGTCGAATACAATTGATATCGACGACGCCCAGGACAAAAGCAGAAGACTTGTAAACGGCTCTTTGCTTCGCTGAGATCTCCAGCAGAACGCAGACCACTTCCAGCCTGTGGCCTGTAGGAGACAGCGCATGCAGGGGACGTCAGATGGCGCAATACAATGACATCATTGCATCATCCAACCCCACTGCTGTACTTCATGGAAGAGGAGACAATATGTGGGGAGTGGACAGGGAGCTGGGATTAGGTGAGAATAAGCTTCTTCTTTTTCTTATTTTACTTTGCCTATTAATGTTGACTATAACAATAGGGGCTGAATGTGGGAAAAACTTTTGGGAGCTGGATGTGTGGACAATATAGGATCGTGCGCCGTGGTGACAATATGGGGGAGCTGGTTGTGAGTACAATACGTGGGAGCTGGCTGTGGAGACATTGAGGGGCTGGATGTGGGGATAATATGAGAAGGTTAACTGTGGGGACAATATGGGGGAGCTGGCTGTGGAGACATTGAAGTGCTGGATACGGGGACAATATGGGGAACTGAATATGGGGACATTGGCGGTTGTATGTGGGAACATTCAGGGGCTGAATGGGATATTACAAGAGGGGGTATGGGGGAAATCATATTACATGGGAGACATTATACTGTATATAGAGGGCTGTGGTGGTGACCATACTATATAATGGTTGGTTGTGGTGGGCATTGTAGTGTATATTTGGGGGCTGTTGTGGATATACTGTCCCCATTGTGAGGAAGGGGTACAGTTTTGAGAATACAACATTGGTGGCAGTAAGGCCTCTTTCACACATCCGTTTTTTGACTTCAGGCGCAATCCGGCGTGTTGTTAAAAAACGGATCCGGTACCGGATGCGTTTTTTAGCATTGACTTTCATTAGCGCCGGATCGTGCCTGATGTTGTTGCGTTGCATCCGTTTTTGTCCGGATCCGGCGGAAATGTACATTCCTGCGGCCGGACAAAACGGTGACTACAACGTTTTTTTTTTTCCGGAGCCGCCTGATAGTGCCTGAAGCGGCGCATCAGGCGGCCGGAAATAATAGAAGTCTATGGAACCGGACCAGTCTTTTGTGCAATCCGTAAAAAGACTGATCTGGATTCTGGAAATCAGGGACTACTACTACTACTACTACTACTACTACTACTCTACTACTACTTCCGGACATGCGTACCTGCATTTTCCGGCTGCAAAACTTCTTTTTCCGGGTTCAAAAGTTCAGGTCAGATCCAGCAAAAAAACTGATCCGTTGCATCAGTTTTTTCATTTCAGCGCCGGATCCATCCCTTCAAGTATTCGACGGATTATGCCTGACACAAAAAAAAACGGATGTGTGAAAGAGGCCTAAGAGGGCATAGTGTGAAGAAGGGGCTCAGAATGGATATGGAAAGGGGGCAGCGTGAAATGTGGGCACAGTATGAAGAGAGGTTAGTGGAGCACCCCACCAGGGCCGTGGGGTAATCAGTGCCGGGCAGTTCTTAAAGGGGAAGTCACGGCAGCAGTGACCCGGTCCGTGGTCCTGGGCATCTAATAAAATTGTCAAAGATGATGGTGGGGGTAGTTTGTAGGGGAATTAGTTTGTGACGCCACCTGTAGTGTTCGGCTATATATGGCCGACGCTGCGGTTCAGGTTCACTGAGGCGGATGGTGACGCAGCAGAGATGTTACTGCTCTCCATTGGTAGAGCGGGGCCCCAGGGCAGATATGACAGTCTGTTCTGATGGTGGTGAACGTTGAGTTGAGGTGCAGAAAATAAGCAAGGGACACAGAAAAGTGCAGTTTTCTTTACCTTTTACTTCTTGATAAGTGAAAATGCAATCCAAGGTTCTAGTTACAGATGATAGCAGGGGTCCGGCTCACCTGGAAGCATTCAGGGGATCCACCCTGCCAGGTGGGGTTAGAGGCCTTCCTGCTGCGCTCTCTTTTCTGGTCCCTGCTTCCTGTAGCTAAGCTGTGACCCTTTCCTGCGTGTTGGCTTTTAACCTGTATGGCAAACTATCACAGGCACTGTCTGTTCACAGGCAACCCTGGGATCTTGGTCGGCTGCTGTGCCTCCAGGTGTTCGGTGTGGTCAGGGAGCTTGCAGTCCCCTGCCCTCCAGATTTGGCTGTCGGGACGTACAGCACCAGCACAGCCTAGGACTAGTCCTTTTTATCAGCACTCCGCTCCGGGATCAGCACTGATGCAGCTGCAATTCCCAGAGCCCTTGTCTCCGCTCCTCTCGTTTCCCTCTCCTCAGACTAACTGACTCTTTGCAGAACAATCTCCTTACCTCAGCACTAACTCCTCCCACCAACTGTCACTCCCTTAAGCTCCACCCCTTTGGGTTTGGAGTTAGAACAAGTGTTGAATGCTGTGTATTACCTCGCATGGGGACCTCTTCCTGCTTCCAGGCATGACATCACCACCCTGTAGAGGGAGGCAATGTCACCGTGGCAACCGGACTCTGGGGTGCCACATTAGCATGATGAGGAACAATGTGGAGGTATAGAGAATGTAGTTAAGGCCGGAGTCACACTAGCGAGAAATACGGAGGAGTGCAATGTGAGAAAAAAATCGCATTGCACTCGGACCAATGTTAATCTATGGGGCAGCTCCCATCATCCGATTTTTTCTCGTCCGTTGTATACATGCGAGTGAAAGAGCAGCATGCTGCGATTTGCACCGTATTACGCCCGAGACTCGCCAATGCAAGTCTATGGGGGCGAGAAAACATCGGATTACACGCGGACCATCAGTGTGACTTGCAAGAAATTACGCACCGGTGTCCTTTAGAAAAGCCGGCTATTCATCCCCGGCTACACTGTAAAATCACACTGACAGGTTTAATAAAGAATAGAAAGAATAGGTATATACACATAGAATACATATATATATATATATATATATATATATATATATGAGTCGCCCGTAGCCAGGGCCTGTGGGGTACTCGGCACCGAGCCCGTTCACTTCAATGGGGGATGTCACAGGTAGCACAGCTCGGTCCGTTGCCCTGGGGGCTCACCTCAATAAAAGGGGAATATTTACAGGGGATTATAGGTTTGTAGAAATGTTCATGACGCCACCTGTGGTACCTTGTCAGGGTGACCAGCGCTGCAGGGTAGATCCTCTGAGGGGTTGTTACTGGGCAGCAAGGTGTTAAGTCTTCCACAGGCAAGACTGATCCCTCAGGGTATATGGCGGTGTAGGGGTGCAGGATCAATAAGGCAGACACACACACGAAAGTCTCTTTCTGTACCTTTACTGATGGTATAGTTGCAGGCACGTCCCGGGAAGCTGGCAGGGTGGAGGATGCACTTCCAGTAATCCCACTGAGTAGGTGTAGGGCCTCCGTACTCCTTTATGTGTGAGTTTCTGACCTGTATAGAATGAAGTCTAACTCTGTCTTCAGTTATGCGCCCCACAGAAAAGGAAAAGCTGACAGCACTCAGACATCATGATGCACGTTCAGATGCCATCTGACCCAATAGGATGGACAAGTACATACCATATGAAAAAGGAGAGCAGCATCAAATCCGGGTGAAGCAATAAAGGTTCTTTATTTGCCAGATGCAACGTTTCAACCAATACAGGTCTTTTTCAAGCATACAATATAGTCATAATGGCAGCCTTAAATAGGAAGTGGATATTAGATCCACCAATCACAATCAATAGGCAGTCCCACATAAAGAAGTTTATAGGTACATAAAAACACATATTTATAATATACAATATAGTGCAAACAATTACAATCACTTTATATCATTAGACATGTGTCAATATCTTAGTTAAATAATGAATATATAAACATTCACCAATCATGAGAAAGCATCATGGTAGTCAAGGGAACAACAAAAACCAATCGTGCAGCATATAAATGTAAACACATGCAGACAACCAATAGATGTGTTTAGCAGTCTTGGCGCCCAAAAGGAGTGTTTATGTTCATCTCCCAATAGAAACACTTATCTCAAAATGATATACTAATCGGTGTGTCTCACTCACCACAATAGGTCAATTAAGCGGTGTGATGCAGGGTCAGCCCAGCATATGAACGTCATTGCCATAAAGTGAATGAAAGGACGCTAACAGGCCAATCCCCCGCACATGACGTTTCAAGAGGCCGGTCATGTGACTATCACATGGTCACGCCCCCGAAATGACGTGCCAGAGCACTCCAAACTAATCCCAATTAAATAAAAGTCACTGTGGGGAGACTTGTCACCGAATAGTATATTAATACATGTTTATGAAACCCCTTTAATGAATAAAAAACCAAGGAAAAATATGCAAAATATAATAACAATAATAACCACCGTGACTAACACGTGATCAAATATACACAATAGTCTCATCAATTTAATAATGACAAAAAAATATAATATAAAGACAATAAACAAAGGGCAAAGGGGAAAGAGAGCCCAGCAATTTCAGGACATCCTGTCCCCTTTGTCCTGTGTTCATCGGATACATCATAATCTAAAAAAGAAAAAAGAAAAATAAGAAAAATATGAAAAATATAAAATAATACCTAACCCAACGGATGAAACACAATAACAAACCATATAAGGCAAAAAAGACAAATCAGGGAACACATATCTGTAAATTATAGTCTATATTGAGACCTCTTGGTTGCAAAGTACCTAATGTAGAAATCCATTTTAACTCTTTCTGCTTAAGAAGTCTAGATCTATCACCTCCCCGTCTCTGTAACGGGACACTGTCAATCACACGAAATCTGAGCTGACTGACAAGGTGGTTATGTTCACAGCTTGGTCCGTTGCCCTGGGGGCTCACCTCAATAAAAGGGGAATATTTACAGGGGATTATAGGTTTGTAGAAATGTTCGTGACGCCACCTGTGGTACCTGGTCAGGGTGACCAGCGCTGCAGGGTAGATCCTCTGAGGGGTTGTTACTGGGCAGCAAGGTGTTAAGTCTTCCACAGGCAAGACTGATCCCTCAGGGTATATGGCGGTGTAGGGGTGCAGGATCAATAAGGCAGACACACACACGAAAGTCTCTTTCTGTACCTTTACTGATGGTATAGTTGCAGGCACGTCCCGGGTAGCTGGCAGGGTGGAGGATGCACTTCCAGTAATCCCACTGAGTAGGTGTAGGGCTTCCGTACTCCTTTATGTGTGAGTTTCTGACCTGTATAGAACGAAGTCTAACTCTGTCTTCAGTTATGCGCCCGGCTGACTTTGTGGTGAGGCCTTCTCTAGGATAGAACAGTGTCTCTGTATGCAGGGCCCTGCTAGACTCCGTCTTCCTGACCCCGGTTACGTATCAGCACTGATGGGCCCCTGCGACATGAAGTCCCACAGGGTCTCCGGTATCTCCTACTAGTCGTGTAGATGCTAGCAAGCTCGGACCCGGTGTCCGGTAGTGCAGAGTAGAGGTAAGCGATCAATGCTGTTTCAACCTCTCTCACTCTCTTCTTTTTTCCACTCGCCTTTCGTCCTACTCTAACCTTTAACATAAGCACACACTAGCAGTAGATGGCAGATTCTACTTCTCTTCACCGCTCTCTAAGCGTCGGCACGCTTACTCACTGAAACGCTCACTGAAGGTACTCTCAGTGGACTCAGTTCTGACCAGGCTAAAGTGGCTATCGTCTTCCACTACTACTGGACTCCACACAGTAAACTGAGTATACGCTGAAGTCTTCAGGCTTACAGTAACTCTCTCCCTCTCTCTGCTCGTCTGAGGTAAAAACAAACACAACTACTCACTGCTCTCTAAGATGGTCTGAGGAGATCTGACGAGTTCTGAGGTGTTCTGAAGTAACTCACGTTCTGCATTGCCTTATAAACTACGGAAGGGCTCCCTCTGGTGGATCTGGGAAATAGTGCAGATATGTTGTGTGCATATAGGTCACTGTGGGTTTACCTTCTGTTGCATCCTCCTGGGAACATGTGGCTCCAGACTCAGCTGGGCTACACATCCCCCCCTAGTTATCATCAGCACTCCCGGGCTGAAAAGAAATAATTTTATAACATCAACGATAAACAATAACAATAACTCTTCCCTTGCGTGAGGTGAGGACTCTTCAAATGTTGCAATAAATACAAGTAACATATATACAGATATTTACACAATTCTTATATACATTTTTACACTTGAACACTGGTTTACTGGCTTACATATGCTAGGCCTACTCTTGGTACCTAACAGGAAACTTTCCTTTGGTCGTGCGTACGGACCTACGTGGTGTTGTGTCAGGTGTGGTAGCATCTGGCCTATCTGTCCTACGTGCCGGTAAACTGTAATACTGCCTTAACCTCTCTAGGGATCTGGCAAGCATACTTGTGGCTGGGCGATGCGGTTCTGTTTCGCCAGGGGATTCTTCTTCCTGAGACCCAACATCTGAAGGTTCCATGTTCTGAGACTCCATTTCTTGAGATGCTTCAGGAGCAGGTTCCTCTCGAACTATTTCTTCTACTGCGGCAACTGGCTCAACTCGACGTTGGGGTGCTTCTTGTGGTTGGTAAAATTGAAGTACTGGAATGATCACAGCGTCCCAGATACAAGGCCAATCTGCAGGAAAATCTCCTAGGTCCGTGTGTATGACTTCACCTGGTTTCTCTTTTCCATAACAGGTTCTTCTTCGTGAAGCTTTAACATGTCTGGACACAGTTTTAGGTGGTCTCTTGATACGGTTGTGGTCGTCTTTCCTCCATCTTTGATAATGGTACACATTTTCCTGTTGTCAAACTTTGAATCTTGCACGACATATGGTTCTTTTTCCCATTGATGGTCTAGTTTTTGCATTCTTCTTTTTCTCTTCAGCACAATTTCTCCAGGTACAAAAGGTTCAGCTGGCGCACTTTTGTTGTAGTTTTACTCTTGTTTTTCCCTTACTTTACTGAGACTATCTTCCACGCAGGCTTGTACTCTCCTGTACTGTTCCTGTCGGTTCGTGTCCCAATCTTCAGTAGTAACATCAGCTTCTGGTTCTACAACACCAAGTTCCAAATCCATGGGCAGCTTTCCTGGTCTTGCCCGCATAAGGTAGGCTGGGGTGCAATTGGTGGAACTCACAGGTATGTGATTGTACAGATCTACCAGGTCAGGTAGTAGGTCTGGCCACCGATTCCTCTCCTCAAGTGGTACCGTCTTCAGCAGATCAATGACTATGTGATTCATCTTTTCACAGAGCCCATTTGTTTGGGGGTGGTACGGTGTGGTTCTTATCTTCTTGCATCCGTACAAATGACAGAACTCTTTAAACAACTCGGCTTCAAAGGCAGGGCCTTGGTCAGTTAACACTTGCTCTGGATATCCATGGGGCCTGCAGAAATACACTTGAAACGTCTTTGCTGCTGTTTCAGCTGTCAGATCTTTGACAGGGGCGACCACCAGGAACCTGGAGTAGTGATCCACCATCGTCAGGGCATATGAGTATCCTGACCGGCTGGGTGACAACTTGACATGGTCCAGGGCCACGATCTCCAAGGGACGAGTCGTCTTGATGGGTTGCAGGGGTGCTTTCTGGCTACTGTAGTCTTTTCTTCGGAGGCTACAGGACACACAGTTTTTACACTATTTCTCGATGGAACTGCCATTCCTACCCAGTAGAAACGACACTTCAGCAGGGTTTCCAGCTTCTTCCAGCCAAAGTGCCCCGCTCGATCGTGGTAGGCTTCCAACGCTATCTGGATGTCCGTTCTGGGGACTACTATCTGCCATACCATCTCATGGGTTTTTGGGTTGACGTACCTTCGGCACAGCTTCTCTCGGTAGATAAACAGTCGGCTTCTCTCATTCCACAGCTGCTTTGCTTGCTGAGACGCATCCTTCTCTAAGGAGGAACCTTCCTGAGTTATCAGCTCCTTGATACGGCTGACAACCGGGTCACTGTCCTGGGTCTCCTTCCAGCTGTGGTGAGGTAAAGGGTTTAACGCCTTACCACACTGCCTCCTGAAGGCTCGTTGCTCGTGGATCATCCCATTTCTGTGGAATGCAGGTAGCTCAATCTCTTCTAGGTCATCCAATTCCTCTTCCGTGTCGGACTCATGAGGCATTCTGGACAAGGCATCAGCGTTGGCATTCTTATGGCCCGCCCTGTACTTGATTGTGAATTGATAGTTCGATAGCCGAGCCATCCAACGTTGCTCCATGGCTCCCAGCTTAGCTGTTTCGAGATGTGTCAAGGGGTTATTGTCAGTGTAAGCAGTGAACTTGCTGGAGGCTAGGTAATGCTTGAATCTTTCTGTAATGGCCCAGACCAGCGCCAGGAACTCCAACTTGAAGCTGCTATAGTTCTCTGGGTTTCTCTCGGTTGGGCGGAGCTTCCTGCTTGCATATGCAATGACTTTCTCCAGGCCATTTTGCTTCTTACTGAGGACAGCTCCCAATCCTTCCTTGCTGGCATCAGTGTACAGCAGGAATGGCTGGCTGTAGTCAGGGTAGGCTAAAATCTCATCGCCTGTCAGGATCTCCTTCATCTCCTTGAATGCCTCAGCTTGTTCTTTACCCCAGTGGAATGGAGAATTTCTGCTCTTGAGGGATTGTCCTACCAGGAGGTCCTGCAGAGGCGCTGCTTTCTTGGTGTAGTCCTTTACAAACCTCCGGTAGTAACCTGTCAGTCCCAGGAACTGGCGCACCTCCTTGAGATTCCTCGGTTCTGGCTATTTCTGGATGTCAGTGACCTTCTCGGGGTCTGGCGCTACTCCTTCTGAGCTGACAATATGTCCCAAGTATTGTACCTTTTGTTTGAGCAGATGGCACTTTGAAGGTTTCAGTTTCATCCCGTACTTGGACAGTGACTCGAATACCTCTGCCAGGTGCTTCAGATGATCCTCATAGGTCTTGGAGTACACAATTACATCGTCCAGGTACAGCAACACAGTTTCAAAGTTGAGATGTCCCAGGCAACTCTCCATCACTCTCTGGAACGTTCCCGGGGCACTGCTGAGTCCAAACGGCATCCTGTCAAACTCAAAGAGTCCTATCGGGGTGGTGAAAGCCGTCTTCTCCCGATCCTCCTCAGCCACAGCTACTTGCCAGTACCCACTAGTGAGGTCAAGGGTGGAAAAGTAGTTAGCAGTTTTTAAGGCAGCTAGGGATTCTTCAATGCGTGGTAAAGGGTATGCATCCTTATGTGTAATGCGATTCACTTGTCTGTAATCTACACACATTCTCATGCTTCCATCCTTTTTCCTGACTAGGACTAGAGGTGCTGCCCAGGGACTACAACTATCCCTTATCACCCCTGCTTCCTTCATATCACGCAACTTCTCCTTGGCTTTCTGATAGTGTGCTGGAGGTATAGGCCTGTACCGCTCTTTAATGGGGGGTTGGTTGCCTGTAAGGATATGGTGTTGCACTCCCTTAATTGTCCCAAAGTCAAGTGGGTGTTTGCTAAATGCCTGTGTGTACTCCTGTACCACTCGAAGTACTCCCTGTTTCTGGTGGGCTGGAGTGGTGTCTGTCCTGACATGGAGCTGCTGACACCAATCCTCCACCTGGGTAGCTGGGTCGTTATCCTCCGCTGGTTGGGGGGAGGCTAAGGACTCCATAGTGAGAATGGAGTTGTTATCTACGGTATGTAATTTAGCAACAGTGGCATAACGTGGTAAATTCACTTCATCTTCTCCCCAGTTGAGAAGACGTACTGGTACCCTCCCATTTCGTATTTCCACTACCCCTCTAGCAGTCAAGAGTGTAGGTCTGTGCTCTGAACAATGGGGCTCTACTACTGCTTGGTAGTTCTGTCCACTCAGACCTATTGCTGCTCTACACCATATAAGCATTTCACTCATTGGGGGTATCACAATGGGGTTCGGGTCTGTTACCCATACATTACCAATTTCACCATCTGTCAGTTTCACTTGCTGCTGGCACATCAGGGCCCGGATCTCCCTCTGGATCACTCCCTTTTGCTTTGGCTTGGCAACTTCGGCGAGCTGTTGGAGCAAAAACACAACTTCTCCCAGACAGTTACTGATAATGTTTGTACCTAAAACCACATTTAAGCCATTTTCCTCATTTACAGTTTTTACTACTAAGAGTCCCTGGTCCTTCAGCTCCACTCTGCCCACCTTTACGTCCACGTTTTTGGCTCCGAGTATATCAAGAGGGAGACCATTAGAGGCGTACACAGCAAAGTCAGGGCTCGGGGGCTGGAGACTGTCCATGGACCAAAACTTATTATACAGGACATCAGGTATGATGGTCACCTGAGATCCAGTGTCCAGCAGGGCAGGGATTGCGATCCCGTCCAGGATGATGGACAGGTAGGGTCTTCCTCCCACAAATCTGCGGTTCCAGTCTGAGGGGCCTGAAGAGTCTATTCCTGGGTGTTGGCCCTCGGACCCAGGATCTGCTCGTTTAAAGGACACTGTCGGAATAGATGACCTTCTCTGTTGCAACGGTAGCACATGCTCTCTCGGCGAGGATGGTGCTGATCAGGGGTCGCTCCTGGGGGTGGCGTTGTCCTCCTCCGGTGGGGCGACGTCCTCCTTCTTCTCCGGCTCATCCAAGGGACATCCTCTGGGCTGTCAACTAGCAGGATCTTTCCTCCTTCCTCCTTCCGCAGTTGCAGGGCACTCATTACAGTGGCCAGGGTTTTGGTCAGCTGGCGCACTTCTGAGCGCAGACAGTCCAACTCAGTAGGGGGCGCCACCTGCGTTTTGGCTTCCGCCACCAGCGGGGAAAAGGTGGATGCTGCTGGCTTTAGAGTGGCTTCACCCGGGTGACACTGGGATGCCACCTCGGGATTCTCCAGGTGTCGCAGTCCTTTTATAGCCATATCTTTTAGGGCATCAAAGGTAGCGTCAGGATGATCCAAGGACCACCAGTGCACAGTTCTGCTTTCAGCTTGGGACCTCAGTCCCCGTACAAAGTGTTCCTTTAACATTTTGTTTTGATTGAGGACACTTATGGGGTTGACCTGTTTGAGAGCTCGCAGGGCCCCCTGTAGTCAGCAGTCGTAGTCCCTAATACTGTCATCTGGTTTCTGGGAGCATTGGTAAAACCTCATCCGGAGATCTGTTTCAGTGCGGTCCTCAAAGATAGTCTGTAGCTTTAAGAATATTGCAAGCACTGATTCCTGGTCTGCAGCTGACCATGTCTCTACTTCCCTTTCTGCAGCACCAGTCAGTTGTCCCACTACCACTACAGCTCTTTGTTTCTCTGTCATAGGGTACATGTCCATTATGCTGCATATTTTGCGCTTAAACCCTGACATGGTGTCTGGCTTACCGCTATACTGAGGGAGCCACTTTGTTCCAGGCAGGTATGGCAGCGTCAGTGGTACTATCGGGGCCACAGGACCTGGTGAGGAGCCAGCGTTTCCATCCTGCGCGGCAGCGCCGGCGGGTGAGTCATCGGAGCGGTCGCCCTCGGCCACGCTGTCAGCTTGCGGCTGCGACATGTCTGCGCCCCCCTAGTTAAGCGTGGCCTACCTTCTCCTGTAGGCCGCAGTTTCCTCCGGCTTCAGTAGTCAGCAGGACCTGCGTCGCCGGCGCTCTGACGTCAGAGCGATCACTGAAGCTCTCCACAGGACCTGCCGCTGCGTCAGCGTTGGGGGCGTGTCTGGACTCAGTGCGCTTTCTGCAGGTACGCCCCTTCTCTTTGCGCTGTAGCGCTGCACTTTGGCAGGCAATGGCGGACAATTGGCGCCAAAAATCACAACAACAGCAAAACAGCCTTTTTGCACAAAAACAGTCCACTTCAGGCACACAGGACTCACTTATTGCGAGCTTCGGATCCTGTTCGTGACGCCAAGTTTAAAGATGAGTCGCCCGTAGCCAGGGCCTGTGGGGTACTCGGCACCGAGCCAGTTCACTTCAATGGGGGATGTCACGGGCAGCACAGCTCGATCCGTTGCCCTGGGGGCTCACCTCAATAAAAGGGGAATATTTACAGGGGATTATAGGTTTGTAGAAATGTTCGTGACGCCACCTGTGGTACCTGGTCAGGGTGACCAGCGCTGCAGGGTAGATCCTCTGAGGGGTTGTTACTGGGCAGCAAGGTGTTAAGTCTTCCACAGGCAAGACTGATCCCTCAGGGTATATGGCGGTGTAGGGGTGCAGGAACAATAAGGCAGACACACACACGAAAGTCTCTCTCTGTACCTTTACTGATGGTATAGTTGCAGGCACGTCCCGGGAAGCTGGCAGGGTGGAGGATGCACTTCCAGTAATCCCACTGAGTAGGTGTAGGGCCTCTGTACTCCTTTATGTGTGAGTTTCTGACCTGTATAGAACGAAGTCTAACTCTGTCTTCAGTTATGCGCCCGGCTGACTTTGTGGTGAGGCCTTCTCTAGGATAGAACAGTGTCTCTGTATGCAGGGCCCTGCTAGACTCCGTCTTCCTGACCCCGGTTACGTATCAGCACTGATGGGCCCCTGCGACATGAAGTCCCACAGGGTCTCCGGTATCTCCTACTAGTCGTGTAGATGCTAGCAAGCTCGGACCCGGTGTCCGGTAGTGCAGAGTAGAGGTAAGCGATAAATGCTGTTTCAACCTCTCTCACTCTCTTATTTCTTCCACTCACCTTTCGTCCTACTCTAACCTTTAACATGAGCACACACTAGCAGTAGATGGCAGATTCTACTTCTCTTCACCGCTCTCTAAGCGTCGGCACGCTTACTCACTGAAACGCTCACTGAAGGTACTCTCAGTGGACTCAGTTCTGACCAGGCTAAAGTGGCTATCGTCTTCCACTACTACTGGACTCCACACAGTAAACTGAGTATACGCTGAAGTCTTCAGGCTTACAGTAACTCTCTTCCTCTCTCTGCTCGTCTGAGGTAAAAACAAACACAACTACTCACTGCTCTCTAAGACGGTCTGAGGAGATCTGACGAGTTCTGAGGTGTTCTGAGGTAACTCAATTGTCTGCACTGCCTTAGAAACTACGGAAGGGCTCCATCTGGTGGATCTGGGAAATAGTGCAGATATGTTGTGTGCATATAGGTCACTGTGGGTTTACCTTCTGTTGCTTCCTCCTGGGAACATGTGGCTCCAGACACAGCTGGGCTACACATATACATGTCATTGTGACATATATATATATGTTTATAGTTCATACACTTCTGCATAGTATAATAGCTGCTAATTCAATTGCCGGCTTTTGTAAAATTACAGAACCCGACATGAAATGACACATGGTTTACATACAGTTAACTGTTGTGAATGATTTAGAAATGAATTCTGAGCAGAAGCTCCCTCTGGTGGTTACAAACAGTACTGAACCATTCAATGAGGATTGGCAATCAGGAATCACAGACTGGCTGGATATAAGGGAGGTTTCCCCCCATCATGGTTGCCGGTGATCAATTGTTCTTGTCTCAATGTTGTTTCCTGGTTCACTTGGAACCTTGCTGAGTCTTGCCTCTTCTCCTGCTCTCAGATAAGATATTTTCTGTTTTTTGTTTTTGTGCTTGCCATTTGCATTTTTCTCTGCTTTTCTGTGAGGTTGGCCAGGTTCCCCTCCCCGGGGGGCTTGGGCTCCTCTCGGTTCCTCTGGAGCCACTGTTGTTTTTTCATTTGCCTTTTCCAGTTTTTTCAGTGGCTGCGGCTTATTTTTGTTACACCAGAGAACTAATTTAGGTGGTAGAGGTCGTGTGATCTCAGGTGTTTTTGCAATTAGTAGCGTTGTTTTTTTTTAGGGTTTTTTTTTATTGCAGTAAGTATCCTTCCTATCCTTTTCTGTCTAGGCAGATTGGGCCCCAGCGTTTGCTCATACTATTTTCTGTCTGTGTCTGTATTTCCTCTTGTCTAACCGCCATTACATGTTTGGGGGCTTCCTATGTTCTTTGGGGATCTGCTCCGGGGCAGATAGCTTTCCTCTTTCTATCTTTAGGTGTAGTTAAACCTTCAGGCTGTGACGAGGCGTCTAGGTGGTTAGTCAGGGTACTGCAATCCAGTAGATTCCAACCTCTCTGGTGTATTGCCGTTTTTGCTTGCTCTCCTCAGCTTACAAAACATAACATTATCACCGGCCCAACTGAAAATTATATTGTACTCACAGAAGGGAAAAATAGTGTGGAAACAAAGAAGGTTGTCAGAGTTGTCAGAGATTTTTTTTTCTGTTTGTTGCATTTTTTCCCTTTTTTTCTCTGGGTGCTGAGGAGGATTTTATATATTTTTTTCTCAATGGAGTTTGCACAGTTGTCTGGCCGTGTGGATCAGCTTGCCACTGAGGTTCGGAGTATTGCTATCTATCTTGCTAGGTTGCCAGTTGTGGAACCCAGGATCCCCATGCCAGATTTGTTTTTGGGGGATCGAGCTAAATTTCTGAATTTCAAAAATAACTGTAAGTTGTTTTTTGCCTTAAAACCTAAGTCCTCAGGGAATGCAGCACAGCAGGTTAAAATTGTCATCTCTCTCCTGCGCGGCGATCCTCAGGATTGGGCTTTTTCCCTGACACCTGGGGACCCTGTTTTGAGTAATGTTGATGCATTTTTTCTGGCTCTGGGGTTATTGTACGATGAACCTAATGTCACTGACGAAGCTGAAAAAACCTTGTTGGCATTAAATCAGGGGCTTGAGGACGCTGAGTTGTACTGTCAGAAATTCCGAAAGTGGGCAGTCCTGACCAAATGGAATGATGATGCTTTGGCAGCCCTTTTTTGGAAGGGTCTGTCAGAGAATGTAAAATATGTTATGGTGGGTTTCCCTGCTCCCTCTGGTCTCAATGATTCTATGTCATTAGCGATTCAAATTGACAGACGTTTGCGTGAGCGTAGAAGTATGCGTGGAATAGTGTTGCCTTGTGAACCAGCTTCTGAACCCATGCAGTGTGATAGAGTGGCTTCTGGGGCACAGCATCATGAGTTTTGAAAACGCAATGGGTTATGTTTCTACTGTGGTGATTAGGGTTGAGCGATACTTTCCGATATCAAGAAGTATCGGATCGGAATGGGTATCGCCGATACCCCAAAAGTATCGGCGATACCCGATTCCGATACCGGAAATCCAATGCAAGTCTATGGGACAGAAATATCGTAACTAAAAAAACCTCTTTCTTTCCTTGCAAACAGTAAATATACACACATAGAATACATATATATATACATGTCATTGTGACATATATATATATACATATATTTATAGTTTATACACTTCTACATAGTAAAATAGCCTCTGATTCAATTGCCGGGTAAAGCCGGCTTTTGTGAAAATACAGAAGCACCTGACATGAAATGACACTTGGTTTACATAGAGTTAACCATGTCTTTTCATGTAGTTTGATATCTGATTTGCACAAACAATTACATGAGTGTATGTGTGCAAAATTTCACACCTGTAGGGGTTAATTAAAGGTGTAAATTCGTTGTAAAAAACGGACTTTTTTGCTACGAATTTACACCTTTAATTAACCCCTACAGGTGTGAAATTTTGCACACATACACTCATGTAATTGTTAGTGAAAACAATAGATCAAACAACTTGAAATGACATGGTTAACTCTATGTAAACCATGTGTCATTTCATGTCGGGTTCTGCATTTTCACAAAAGCCGGCAATTGAATTAGCGGCTATTATACTATGTAGAAGTGTATGAACTATAAATATAAATATATATATATATATGTGTCACAAATTCAATGACATGTATATTGTAAGGATTAGGCCTCGCTTGAGTGCGACCGGAGGTAAGCAGGAGGGCGACTTCACTCGATTCTTCAAGCAAGTTTATTGAAACTTCATAAACTGCTTATAACAGAAAACAAAAACAGCCTTCTCTGGCACAAAGTAACAAAAAGGCATATATACAGTCCTGGTACTCTAGCAGAGTAGTCTCCTCAGAGCACACACTGGAGGTCTCCACACCTCCAGCCACTCACACCTGTGGTCAGCATTAGGCTCATTTATATATCCAGACATTCAGCTAACACAGAGCACATGACCTGTCATGTGCTCTGTGACCTCATCACAGGTCCTCAAACCACATACAAAGTTATAGTGAAGTCTTACTATCACTACATACCTCCCCCCTCTGCCTAAAGCCGTAGGCTTGGCACATTTCATTCACCGTATAGCAGCAAAAAAATGGGGATGTAAAACTTAACATTTAATGACCTAATGTTAAAAAGGGGACACACAGACAATTACCATCCTCCAAACAAACAGTGAGGATACATGATATAATCAGAGAGTAAAGTCCAATAGGGACTACAAAATATAGGAGATATAAATATAAACCAGACAACTTATAGTTTGCTCTGCACCGCAAGAGCAAAAAATTGACTAACTAAATGCAAATGTATGCATCGCTTATTTGTAAGTCATTTGTCTGGAACGCAATCAAACGTGTGTGAGACAGTATGTATAAAAGGAATGATCTCACCCATTTGAATGGAGATATGCGCTCCAAAATTCATCTCCTAATAAAGTATGCATCTGGTCATTTCCAGAGTAGATAAGGCCCTTTCCCAACGCGTTTCCTCCTTTCAGGATTCATCAGGGGATATGGCGACTAGAGACATCTATATCAAATGCATTGCTCTCATGGGGAGAAAAATCCTATAACTCCTCCTTATATCAATTAATAAGACACTCCCACCACCATTCAAACCAATCAGTGCAAAACAAAATAATGAATCACCAATCAAACGTGATGTGCATGGTTTAAAAATACATGCCTGTTTAATGAGCTCATAATCTTGTTGAAACGCACGCCACATATTACGAAATGCATATAGCGATCTCACCGTTTGCCAAATAGTGATCGCGCGCCCTATATTAGTGGCGCATGCGCATTTAGTGACTTCCGGTAATCGCATTCATTGGACATCCGGTCTACTGAGACTACGTCATTGGCGTCCCACTCTGTGATGTAAAAACCACCGCACGCATGCGTGATACAAATTAAGTGGCTTATGGTGTATAAATTCAGATCGCACATTTCAAAAAACAACACAGAACGCACAATTGTGTTGTGTCCTATATTGGGACGTTAAATTAAATCGCAAATTGCGACGAAGGTATAACGCTAATATAAAAGTTATGTCACTGCACAACAGAAGCATCAAAATACAAATATATTGCGTCCCTAATGGCGTCATTAAATATTATTTTAACCAGCATCACTTATTGCAGACCAAAATCATGCCATCTTAGGTGACATTCGATAGTTCACCAAAATCTGACATTAACCATATAGAAACATAAGAAAGGACGCGCAAGATCATTTTAGCTCATTTTAACTCATTCAATACCGTTATTAACACAGACATAGTATACAAATCCCCAAACGAAGAAAATTGGAGATAAATCCTCTCGCACTAAGAGGTAAATCGAAAAAATATATTAAAGGAGCATCCACATAAGGTGTCCCATGATACTCCAATCCAGAATATAGATATGGAGAAGAAGGAATATCCTTCTATGTAGAAAAAATAATTGGAGCTTCGGCTGGCTTACCACACTATGGAACGATACTTAAATGATTTCATTGATGTATTTGAAGAAGTTGTAAAGGATATAAAATACATAATCAAATATGGAGACCAGCATCCATAGGTCATAATAAAATAACATTTCAATTTTGGAAGGGAAAAAAGGAAAAAGAAAAGCCTGACAGATCCCTATCAGGTACCTATTTCCATCCGACCCTACCTAGCAGCGGAGGTTGGAGCCCTAAATTCCTGCGCAAGTGGCCCCCCCGGTCCACGGCGGCTGACCCTAACTAAATCACCCTGCACAACCCTATACTAGAGAAAGCAGGAGTAAGAAAGTTGTTCATTTAAACCATATGGAGAGACAGTTTTTAGTCGAAAAATCCACTTTGTCTCTCGTTGTAATATTAAATTGTCCCAGTCACCACCACGAATCGGTCTGGGTACTTTATCAATGCCCATGAATTTTATTGCATTAGGGTCTCCCCCATGCTTGAGATTGATATGCCTGGCCACAGGTGTATCCATCTTCCTCGCTATATCTCTCATGTGCTCACCAATTCTCCTCCTAAACTCTCTAATGGTCTTTCCCACATAGATCATACCACATATACAAATAGCCCTGTAAATGACACCTTCACTCCTGCAGTTGATAAAAGAGGTGATCTCAAATTTTCTTGAGTTGTCAGATGCAAAAAATTGTTTGCCAACTTCCATATTTTTACAGGCAATACAACCACTACATTTGAAACACCCCACAACGTTAGATTTAAGCCATGTTGTTTTTTCAGCATTTACAAAGTGGCTCTTAACCAGTCTGTCCTTTAAGGACCTTCCTTTGCGAAAGGTAATTTGGGGATGACTAGGCAAAAGATCGCCAATGTCCTGATCCATTTTCAGGATAGGCCAATGGTTTTTCAAGATCCGCCTTAGATCTTCGGCCCCGTTATTATACGTGGTAATAAATCTAAGACCCAGAAATTCATCTTCTTGTTTAGGGGATTGAGTCAGTAATTCCATCCTGTTTTTTATTTTGATGTCATTATAGGCTCCTTTCAACACATGATCAGGATAACCTCTATCCAAAAATCTATTTCGTAGATCATTTGCTTGATGTCTGAAATTATTATCATCTGAGCAATTTCTACGTATCCTTGTATATTGACCCTTAGGTATACCTTTCTTCTGGGCCAAAGGATGACTGCTCTCCCATCTCAGAAGAGAATTAGTGGCCGTAGGTTTTCTATGAATGCTGGTACTCAGGGTTCCATCATGGTTCTTCTCAATAACCACATCGAGAAATGGCAGTTTTGATGGATTCCATTCATATGTGAAACTCAAACCAATGTCATTCACATTTAGACTCCTGACAAATTCAGCAAAAGATTCTCCTGTACCTTTCCAAATGATAAAAACGTCGTCAATAAATCTCAACCATAAAAGAGCCTTTTCAGCTCCGACGACACCATTTTCACCGAAAATCACTGTCTCCTCCCACCAGCCCAGGAGTAAATTAGCATACGAGGGGGCACAAGGGCTCCCCATCGCAGTACCCCTGAGCTGGTGGTAAAATTTGCGATCAAACACAAAAAAATTATGTGTCAATAGGTAATGTAGACAATCGCAGACAAAGATGTTATGTGCCTTAAACTGTGAACCTCTACTCTTTAAAAAGTATTCAGTTGCCTCAATCCCTTTAACATGGGGAATAGATGAATAAAGTGCCTCCACATCGATACTTGCAAGAATAGTATCGGGTTCCATAACCACTCCATCGATTTTACTCAATAAATCTGTTGTGTCCCTCGTGTATGAGCTAAGGGCAAGAACAAATGGATTTAAAATTTTATCAAGATAAATGCCCAGATTTTTCGTAAGACTGCTCACACCTGACACAATTGGTCTCCCCTTGAGGGGATCGACCCCTTTGTGTACCTTGGGGAGACAGTAGAATGTAGCCAATGTAGGAAACTTAGGTATAATAAATTCACTCTCATTTTTGTCTATAACCCCTAATGTGAGGCCATTCAATATAATTTGTCTTAACTCCTTAGTGAATACCATAGTAGGGTCAGAAGAAAGAACACAGTAACACTCTCTGTTGTTCAAAATGTTAAGGCACATTTTCTTATACTCTGAAGAATTAAGTACCACTAAATTACCACCTTTATCAGAACTTTTAATGGTAATGTCTTGATCTTTTTCCAGATCTTTGAGTGCCATCATTTCATGACGGGTCAAATTATATTGGGTAAATGAAGGAGATTCACCAAGTTTCTGTATGTCTTTAGAAACCAAATTCAAAAATATATCGATCGACGTAAGGTCTGTTTGGGGAGGTGGCATTTTTTACTCTTGCATTTAAGATCTGTAAAAGGACCTTTACCACTTAAACTAGAGTCAGTGTCAGAGAGGTTATACAGGACTCTAATATCCTCCAGGAAGGAGTCAGAAACCCCTAATTCGTTACACGTCCTTTTTGAGATTGAATATGAAATTTCTTCCATTTAAGTTTCCTGACAAATAAATTGAGGTCCTTCGTACCCTCAAATGAGTCAAAATTACTAGACGGAACAAAAGACAACCCTTTACTTAGCACACACATTTCGGTTTCAGTTAGAATTCTATCTGATAAATTTATGACCTGTGGGTTTCCCCTTGAAATGGTGTGCCTGTAGGGTTTGATCTGCTCCGTAAGGGGTAACCTTGCTCTAAAAAAGAAGCAGAAGTAGAGGTTGAGGGGTTAGGACCAGTAGAGTAGTTTGGACCGGCAGAATAGTTTGATCTCCGATCGTAACCCCTTCTCCGATAACCACCCCGACCACGTTGTCTACCCTCTGTGATTTGTGGTTACCCTCAATGTCAGATGCTTCAGTATCTGTTGAGGTGTAAACAGGTTCAGATGGTCTATTGGGAAAGAGATAGGCCTTGTTTTCTTTAAAGTCTTGTAGGTCACGAATAAATTGTTTGTGTTTCCTTTCTTTCAGGTGATACTGAAAGCGTTCAAGAGTATTCTGTACACCTAATTCTTTTGCAGAAAATTCTGCTTCAGAAGAAAATTTTTTTGTGACCTCAATTTGATCTTTTAATATCTCATTACACTTATTCAAAGTGATACGTTCATCATCAAGGAGAATCTGCATAAACTTGAGTGAACTATTAGTGGCTTCTCTTTCCCATTTACTCAATAAATCAGGACTTTTATATCTCAAGCCTGGTGCCAAAGAAATTCTCAAATGGCGTGGGACAATACCGGCTTTGATGTAATATTCCAGTCCTTGTACTTCCCACCAGGACACAATCTGGTTTTTATATACTCTAGTCAATTCTTTAAATGCAGAGTTAAAGGATGGAGTATATTTCTTTTGCTGAAAGTCACGATCAGAAAAAATATCCTTTACTTCAGTAAGCCAATGATTAGTATCTATTCCAGTCGTTAGGAAGCCAGCCATGCTCCAAAGTATAAATGATCAATAAAGCAAATAAAATAGAGATATACCCCAAAATGTATTTCAATGTATAGCAGCAAAAAAATGGGGATGTAAAACTTAACATTTAATGACCTAATGTTAAAAAGGGGACACACAGACAATTACCATCCTCCAAACAAACAGTGAGGATACATGATATAATCAGAGAGTAAAGTCCAATAGGGACTACAAAATATAGGAGATATAAATATAAACCAGACAACTTATAGTTTGCTCTGCACCGCAAGAGCAAAAAATTGACTAACTAAATGCAAATGTATGCATCGCTTATTTGTAAGTCATTTGTCTGGAACGCAATCAAACGTGTGTGAGACAGTATGTATAAAAGGAATGATCTCACCCATTTGAAAATAGATATGCGCTCCAAAATTCATCTCCTAATAAAGTATGCATCTGGTCATTTCCAGAGTAGATAAGGCCCTTTCCCAACGCGTTTCCTCCTTTCAGGATTCATCAGGGGATATGGCGACTAGAGACATCTATATCAAATGCATTGCTCTCATGGGGAGAAAAATCCTATAACTCCTCCTTATATCAATTAATAAGACACTCCCACCACCATTCAAACCAATCAGTGCAAAACAAAATAATGAATCACCAATCAAACGTGATGTGCATGGTTTAAAAATACATGCCTGTTTAATGAGCTCATAATCTTGTTGAAACGCACGCCACATATTACGAAATGCATATAGCGATCTCACCGTTTGCCAAATAGTGATCGCGCGCCCTATATTAGTGGCGCATGCGCATTTAGTGACTTCCGGTAATCACATTCATTGGACATCCGGTCTACTGAGACTACGTCATTGGCGTCCCACTCTGTGATGTAAAAACCACCGCACGCATGCGTGATACAAATTAAGTGGCTTATGGTGTATAAATTCAGATCGCACATTTCAAAAAACAACACAGAACGCACAATTGTGTTGTGTCCTATATTGGGACGTTAAATTAAATCGCAAATTGCGACGAAGGTATAACGCTAATATAAAAGTTATGTCACTGCACAACAGAAGCATCAAAATACAAATATATTGCGTCCCTAATGGCGTCATTAAATATTATTTTAACCAGCATCACTTATTGCGACCAAAATCATGCCATCTTAGGTGACATTCGATAGTTCACCAAAATCTGACATTAACCATATAGAAACATAAGAAAGGACGCGCAAGATCATTTTAGCTCATTTTAACTCATTCAATACCGTTATTAACACAGACATAGTATACAAATCCCCAAACGAAGAAAATTGGAGATAAATCCTCTCGCACTAAGAGGTAAATCGAAAAAATATATTAAAGGAGCATCCACATAAGGTGTCCCATGATACTCCAATCCAGAATATAGATATGGAGAAGAAGGAATATCCTTCTATGTAGAAAAAATAATTGGAGCTTCGGCTGGCTTACCACACTATGGAACGATACTTAAATGATTTCATTGATGTATTTGAAGAAGTTGTAAAGGATATAAAATACATAATCAAATATGGAGACCAGCATCCATAGGTCATAATAAAATAACATTTCAATTTTGGAAGGGAAAAAAGGAAAAAGAAAAGCCTGACAGATCCCTATCAGGTACCTATTTCCATCCGACCCTACCTAGCAGCGGAGGTTGGAGCCCTAAATTCCTGCGCAAGTGGCCCCCCCGGTCCACGGCGGCTGACCCTAACTAAATCACCCTGCACAACCCTATACTAGAGAAAGCAGGAGTAAGAAAGTTGTTCATTTAAACCATATGGAGAGACAGTTTTTAGTCGAAAAATCCACTTTGTCTCTCGTTGTAATATTAAATTGTCCCAGTCACCACCACGAATCGGTCTGGGTACTTTATCAATGCCCATGAATTTTATTGCATTAGGGTCTCCCCCATGCTTGAGATTGATATGCCTGGCCACAGGTGTATCCATCTTCCTCGCTATATCTCTCATGTGCTCACCAATTCTCCTCCTAAACTCTCTAATGGTCTTTCCCACATAGATCATACCACATATACAAATAGCCCTGTAAATGACACCTTCACTCCTGCAGTTGATAAAAGAGGTGATCTCAAATTTTCTTGAGTTGTCAGATGCAAAAAATTGTTTGCCAACTTCCATATTTTTACAGGCAATACAACCACTACATTTGAAACACCCCACAACGTTAGATTTAAGCCATGTTGTTTTTTCAGCATTTACAAAGTGGCTCTTAACCAGTCTGTCCTTTAAGGACCTTCCTTTGCGAAAGGTTAATTTGGGGATGACTAGGCAAAAAGATCGCCAATGTCCTGATCAAACACAAAATTTTTTTGTGTTTGATCGCAAATTTTACCACCAGCTCAGGGGTACTGCGATGGGGAGCCCTTGTGCCCCCTCGTATGCTAATTTACTCCTGGGCTGGTGGGAGGAGACAGTGATTTTCGGTGAAAATGGTGTCGTCGGAGCTGAAAAGGCTCTTTTATGGTTGAGATTTATTGACGACGTTTTTATCATTTGGAAAGGTACAGGAGAATCTTTTGCTGAATTTGTCAGGAGTCTAAATGTGAATGACATTGGTTTGAGTTTCACATATGAATGGAATCCATCAAAACTGCCATTTCTCGATGTGGTTATTGAGAAGAACCATGATGGAACCCTGAGTACCAGCATTCATAGAAAACCTACGGCCACTAATTCTCTTCTGAGATGGGAGAGCAGTCATCCTTTGGCCCAGAAGAAAGGTATACCTAAGGGTCAATATACAAGGATACGTAGAAATTGCTCAGATGATAATAATTTCAGACATCAAGCAAATGATCTACGAAATAGATTTTTGGATAGAGGTTATCCTGATCATGTGTTGAAAGGAGCCTATAATGACATCAAAATAAAAAACAGGATGGAATTACTGACTCAATCCCCTAAACAAGAAGATGAATTTCTGGGTCTTAGATTTATTACCACGTATAATAACGGGGCCGAAGATCTAAGGCGGATCTTGAAAAACCATTGGCCTATCCTGAAAATGGATCAGGACATTGGCGATCTTTGCCTAGTCATCCCCAAATTACCTTTCGCAAAGGAAGGTCCTTAAAGGACAGACTGGTTAAGAGCCACTTTGTAAATGCTGAAAAAACAACATGGCTTAAATCTAACGTTGTGGGGTGTTTCAAATGTAGTGGTTGTATTGCCTGTAAAAATATGGAAGTTGGCAAACAATTTTTTGCATCTGACAACTCAAGAAAATTTGAGATCACCTCTTTTATCAACTGCAGGAGTGAAGGTGTCATTTACAGGGCTATTTGTATATGTGGTATGATCTATGTGGAAAGACCATTAGAGAGTTTAGGAGGAGAATTGGTGAGCACATGAGAGATATAGCGAGGAAGATGGATACACCTGTGGCCAGGCATATCAATCTCAAGCATGGGGGAGACCCTAATGCAATAAAATTCATGGGCATTGATAAAGTACCCAGACCGATTCGTGGTGGTGACTGGGACAATTTAATATTACAACGAGAGACAAAGTGGATTTTTCGACTAAAAAACTGTCTCTCCATATGGTTTAAATGAACAACTTTCTTACTCCTGCTTTCTCTAGTATAGGGTTGTGCAGGGTGATTTAGTTAGGGTCAGCCGCCGTGGACCGGGGGGGCCACTTGCGCAGGAATTTAGGGCTCCAACCTCCGCTGCTAGGTAGGGTCGGATGGAAATAGGTACCTGATAGGGATCTGTCAGGCTTTTCTTTTTCCTTTTTTCCCTTCCAAAATTGAAATGTTATTTTATTATGACCTATGGATGCTGGTCTCCATATTTGATTATGTATTTTATATCCTTTACAACTTCTTCAAATACATCAATGAAATCATTTAAGTATCGTTCCATAGTGTGGTAAGCCAGCCGAAGCTCCAATTATTTTTTTCTACATAGAAGGATATTCCTTCTTCTCCATATCTATATTCTGGATTGGAGTATCATGGGACACCTTATGTGGATGCTCCTTTAATATATTTTTTCGATTTACCTCTTAGTGCGAGAGGATTTAATCTCCAATTTTCTTCGTTTGGGGATTTGTATACTATGTCTGTGTTAATAACGGTATTGAATGAGTTAAAATGAGCTAAAATGATCTTGCGCGTCCTTTCTTATGTTTCTATATGGTTAATGTCAGATTTTGGTGAACTATCGAATGTCACCTAAGATGGCATGATTTTGGTCGCAATAAGTGATGCTGGTTAAAATAATATTTAATGACGCCATTAGGGACGCAATATATTTGTATTTTGATGCTTCTGTTGTGCAGTGACATAACTTTTATATTAGTGTTATACCTTCGTCGCAATTTGCGATTTAATTTAACGTCCCAATATAGGACACAACACAATTGTGCGTTCTGTGTTGTTTTTTGAAATGTGCGATCTGAATTTATACACCATAAGCCACTTAATTTGTATCACGCATGCGTGCGGTGGTTTTTACATCACAGAGTGGGACGCCAATGACGTAGTCTCAGTAGACCGGATGTCCAATGAATGCGATTACCGGAAGTCACTAAATGCGCATGCGCCACTAATATAGGGCGCGCGATCACTATTTGGCAAACGGTGAGATCGCTATATGCATTTCGTAATATGTGGCGTGCGTTTCAACAAGATTATGAGCTCATTAAACAGGCATGTATTTTTAAACCATGCACATCACGTTTGATTGGTGATTCATTATTTTGTTTTGCACTGATTGGTTTGAATGGTGGTGGGAGTGTCTTATTAATTGATATAAGGAGGAGTTATAGGATTTTTCTCCCCATGAGAGCAATGCATTTGATATAGATGTCTCTAGTCGCCATATCCCCTGATGAATCCTGAAAGGAGGAAACGCGTTGGGAAAGGGCCTTATCTACTCTGGAAATGACCAGATGCATACTTTATTAGGAGATGAATTTTGGAGCGCATATCTCCATTCAAATGGGTGAGATCATTCCTTTTATACATACTGTCTCACACACGTTTGATTGCGTTCCAGACAAATGACTTACAAATAAGCGATGCATACATTTGCATTTAGTTAGTCAATTTTTTGCTCTTGCGGTGCAGAGCAAACTATAAGTTGTCTGGTTTATATTTATATCTCCTATATTTTGTAGTCCCTATTGGACTTTACTCTCTGATTATATCATGTATCCTCACTGTTTGTTTGGAGGATGGTAATTGTCTGTGTGTCCCCTTTTTAACATTAGGTCATTAAATGTTAAGTTTTACATCCCCATTTTTTTGCTGCTATACATTGAAATACATTTTGGGGTATATCTCTATTTTATTTGCTTTATTGAACATTTCATTCACCGACTAGAAACTCTTTTCAGTCATCTCCACAATTAACTGGTCTGTCACAGTTTGGCTTAGGTCACTGAGTCCTGAGCTAATTGAGGTGTCACTGCCTCTACCTCTCATTTCAGGCCATCTATGTCCTGTCTTAGTTCCACTTCGATGACTTTCACTCTGAAGCGAACTTCTGCGCCTCTCTATATTATGGGTTGAAGGTGGCTGCCTGTTTTCCCCCAACTCTTGCAGCTGTCTGTTGATCTGCTCCTCCTCAATTCTTAACTGCTCTATTCTTCCCTGGTGCACCTCCAGAAGCATCCGGATCTTCCCAAGGTTTTCCACCAACCTCCTCCGACTTGGAGATTTTCTTGTTAACTCCCGACGTCTCTGCTTCTCGTGGAGACATTGTAGTGGCATATCCCTTAGGTCAGCCTCCAGCTTCATTGTGACTTCCCGGGTGAGGCCATCTGGGTGGCGGTTCCCTTGCTGACTTTCTTCCTCCGTTGAGGCCCCTTCTTTGGTCAGCCTCTCCAGTTCACTCTCCTCCCGTACGCTCGGACCAGGAGAGCGCAACCGTTCGGTTTCCCGGACTGTCGTGGATTTCCTGAGCTGGGCATTAGCTTCCTTCTCTATTTGGAGTTCTTTGAGAATTTTCTCTTGCTCCTCTGCCCAGCAGCGGTGCTCATCCTCTCTCCATAGAAGTTCCTGGTGATGCTTCTCCTGGGCCTCTCTGAGCATCTCCATATCTTTCAGTAGAATTTTGTTCGCCGTCTGGCACGCTGACAGTTGACCTTGGACTTTAGAGGCTTCCTTCTCCAGGTCCTCCACTCGTTGCTCAATCCCTTGTCTCCGTATCCTTTCTCGCCCGACTGTCTCTTTAAGCAGCTCCATCTCATGGACTTGCTCTCTTTTATCTAGTACATGTGACACCATCTTTTCCCCCTTATTTCTCTTCTTAGAGCGTATAGGCTGTCTGGCCTTCCTGCAGCTCTTGCGGTGAGGAGAAGGTCTGCCACTTGTACCTGACTCCACCTTGCTGCACTCGCTTTCACTTGCGGTTAAGTTACAGTCTGCATAGGAGTCAATCCCACTCCCTCTGTCATCTTGGAATGGCCCCTATTCCTGGGGCGACCCAGTTTTCTGCGGACCTATATTTGGTCACCCCAAAGTCCTCACTTTGGTCTGAGCCACCCTTTCTAACGGCTACCAGGCACTGGGTATCTTTGACTTTAGGGGTGGCTACCTCTGTTTTACCCACCACACTATCAGCAACCACTACAGCCTCCTGCAGGGGTGGGCCTCTCTTAGGGTCATTCTGGTTCCCTTCTGAGCAATCAGCCAGTGCTTCGCCCCACACCTCCCAAAACCGTTTACAATCCTGGCCTATTATTATAGGATATGGTAAGTCTGGGACTACAGGGACATCCTGGGTAGAAATAATAGTGTCCGTCTCAACAATTACCCTGGTTACCTGATACTCCCTAGTGACCCCATGAATGCAAGGGACTTCCATCTTTTTTCCGGGAATCAGATAGACAGGGAGTGTGTCGCTCAGCAGAGTCACCTGGCTTCCTGAGTCTATAAGTCCACTCACAACTGCAATATGAAAAAATGGGCGCACTGCGAAGTTTAAACAATCAATATCAGGGGGTGCAAGCAGTGGTCAATAATAGTGGGAAGACTGAGGGAAGAAAAAAGATGACCACCAAAAATGTTGCACACCACCCTATATAGTAATAGAAAATGACTTTATTGGCAAACAACGATAAAAACATGCTAAAAACAGTGAGAAGCCACCCGCATACATCCTGCTATACAATTGTCAATAATGAGGCAAAACATGTAGTATGAACCATCCTATAATCAGCAATAATGCCTAATATATAATTGACAAAATGTCCACAAAGAAAACCCCCATGTATGTGGTTAAATGTGGACAAAACCACAAATGGACCAGCAGCTGTGTGAATATAGACAAGAATGCTCTATGAACCAGAATGCACCCATGAGGTAGAGCGAAACAATAATTATGTACAGCAAAAATTGCTAAGATATACTACCAGTCAGGGAAATCCCATGCAATGTGCCCAGATGCAAGTCCAAAGAATGAAAAGCAATGAGCGATGTAGAAATGTGCTCACAAATCTGCCATGGGGAAGGAGGGCAAGTGGCAAAAAGAGCAGGAGGCAGAGGCGGGGGCTGCCCAACGCGTGTCGCCGTCACCCGGACGGCTTCGTCAGGGGAAGGTGAGGAATGCATGTCAAAGCCGTCTATAAATACCTGTATCATTAAGGTAAAGCAGCCTCGTGTGTGTGTGTGTGTGTGTGTGGCGTCTGGGTCAGGAACCGGAAGTGGAGGGAGGAATGTGATGACGCGGCAGAAGTCTCTGCTGAATGACCTTGCTGTGCAGACATCGCTCAAGGAGAGCGATGATGCACAGCGAGGATAATGACTGCACGTGCACGGCTCCCGGGAGCTGGGAGAAAAGAAAAAAGTGCTGACAGGGAAATGGAGAATAAGATCATATGGACTGAATTGAATGGAAATTTGAGCCTTACCAATGTAAGGAATTGTTAATGACTGAAAATAATAAGGACTAATAAAAAATAAAATAATGAAAAAGATAACACCAATAATAATTATTAACTCTATATAAATAACAAAAATAAAAGAAAATAAATATAAATAAAATAAATACAGAAAAAATATTTAAATGATGAAAAATAATTATAATGAAAAAATAATAAAATAATAAATAAAAATAACACAAGAAAACAAAAAAGAAAGGCAAAGTAGAGACATAGAATGAAACCCACATAAATTGTGGCATGAAAATGTCAGACATATAAGGTTCCATATTGATATCAGTCCACTGTCCATGATGATGTAGACCCGAAAACAATGACTCCGTGTGTCGACACCAAGAGGTCCAAATGAAAAAGACAGAAGAGATCCAAATTTGAGTATATCCAGTTATAAAGAATAATGGTTCCATGTGAATAAGATGTAAATAGTCCTAGATTTCAACACATCCAATTTCCAAGGATGACGGATCCCATATTGATGGATGAAAGATTTTCCTAGAAACGATGAGCCAGATAATATGCATACGGCCAGAAAGGAAACCACTCCAGGATCTGGAATGCTTATACGCATAAAACATGACCGAGGGCCTCAGAGGGCAAATGTGAAAGCTGTTCATCCCAAAAAGCCTGTAAAAAGAAGGTCCTCATTAATACCATACGGTGTTATGGAATGCAAGGTATAAATCCAGTTAGCTTCAGCTTGTAGTAATTTGCTGTCAAGGGGACCACCTCTAATAGTGCCGCTAATAAGTTCAAGACCAACTATTCTGGAATCATGGTGCCTACCCTCATGGTGAAGTAAAAAATGCGATGCTACGGAGGTGAGGGTTTTACCCTTCCGTGTATCTGCAGCCGCAGTATTAATGGAGGAAAAATGTCTTTGAATCCTCCGTCTTAGCTCTTGCGAGGTTTGGCCGACATAAATTTGCGGACAGGGACATATAATTGCATAAACTACATTGGTCGTTTTACAATTAATGTATGATCTTAATTTATGTTGCTTATGGTCAATAGGATGGCAAAAATTGTTACGCGTAGGATGCATAAAGGGGCAGATGTTACAATCCCCGCAAGGGAAAGAACCCTTCAAAATAATGCCCCTGTTAAGCCTGGTGGTGGGTCTGGAATAATGGCTCCTAGTGAGTATGTCCCTTAAGTTGGATGCCCGTTTGGCAGTCAGAAGCGGATGTTGACTGACCACCTGTGAAGTTTGAAGATCAGTGGTCAAAATCCCCCAGTGCTTCTGTAAAATATTTCTCACCTGAGACCAATTCATGTTAAAATCGGTGATGAACCGAACATGCTTATCCATCAATCTGTTTCTGGGAGTCAAAAGTGATGTCTGGGAGTGCGCCTTTGCCCTCTGATAGGCCCGAGAGATACATTTCCTGGGGTAGCCCCTCTTCTTGAGTCTCTGTGTGAGATCTTGTGCTTCTCTACGAAACTCCCGATCCTCCGTACAATTTCTCCTGATCCTTAGAAATTGGCCAACTGGTATACCTCTCCTGGTATGTAATGGATGGAAACTGTTAAATTCCAACAGACTGTTGGTTGCCGTAGGTTTACGATATAGAGACGTCAGTAGGGTACCATTATGGCATTTAATGGTTAGGTCCAAAAAGTCCACTGAAAAGGATGAAATGGTATAAGTCAAGTGGATATTGAGGGAATTATCATTCAAAGAGTCCAGAAACATTATGCACTCCTCAGGGGAACCAGCCCAGATGAAGAAGACATCATCTATGAATCTAGACCAATGTCGTACCTTGTCATGGAATCGCCTGGAGTTGTACACAATCGTAGCCTCCCACCAACCCAAAAATAAGTTTGCAACCGCTGGGGCACATCTCGCCCCCATTGCCACTCCTGACACCTGAAGATAATACGTCCTATCAAATAAAAAGAAATTATGTTTGAGGACGAAATCCAATAAATCAACCAAGAAAGAATCGTGCATCCTATCCGAGTCCAATTGCTGATCAAGGAAGTATAAAATTGCTTCCATGCCATCTTTGTGATTGATATTCGAATTCGAATATAAGTCCACTCACATACTCTCCATTCACTATTAGAGAATAGTTCAATGCCCCCCGGTCAGATGTAAAGTCAGTACACCATTCGCGACATACACTGTTCAAACACCGAACCCGGCAACAGTTCCTCGGCTCATCCGCCGCCACCTCTCCTCTCCTCATCGACTCAGCTTTAGACTCCGCCCCTTCTGAGTGTGGCAGTAGTTTGTTAGGGTTTATTGGTTCCCCATCCTCGCTAGGGACCTCAGAACCCTTTCTCCACAGATCCCAAAACAGACAGAAATCCCGGCCTATAATTATAGGACGCATCAAGTCCCGAACGACGCCGACTTCATGGGACTCAGTGCCATGCGTCGTTTCAATGTCTACTCTGGCCATAGGGTAGTCCTTTACATCACCATGTATGCATTGAACACCAACTTTTTTCCCTGGTAGTATGTTGAGAGGAAAAGTGGCCCTAATCAAGGTCACTAAGCTCCCAGAGTCTAGCAGCACCATTACTGCTTCACCGTTCACCTTCACGGGACATACTTGAGGACCCTGATTGGGGAACGGGTTTCCACTGCAGGCTGGATATGCATACCATGAAATACGGTGTCCTATGCTGCAGTCCATCTGCTCAGTGGTCTGCGGACACCGGGCAGCTATATGTCCTGGCTCGCGGCACCTCCAACAAATAATATCACCCGCAGTGACCTTGGGCACCACCTCCCCCCGCCATTTTGACCTTGGGCGCTCCAGCCCTTTTTGGGACTCTGCCCCCTGTTGGGGCCGCCAGTACGTAATGGGCTGCTTCCCCAAGGAACCTTCATCCCCTGGTACCTCTCGACCAGTCCGACCAGTTCATCAGCATTCCGGGGATCACCCTCGGCAACTCAGGTCTGCAGGGACTTTGGCAGGGAGTGCACAAACCGATCCATTACAACTCTTTCTACAATCTGGGCCGGTGTAGCAGACTCTGGCTGTAGCCATTTCTGGACCAGGTGCAGCAGGTCAAACATTTGGGAGCGAGGTGGTTTGTCCCGGTAATAAGCCCAGCGGTGCACTCTCTGTGCCCTGACAGTCATTGTTACCCCCATACGTGCGAGGATCTCAACCTTTAACTTAGGATATTCCTGAGCGTCCTGCACAGTCAAATCGTAGTATGCCTTCTGGGGCTCCCCTGTCAGGTATGGGGCCAGTACCTCTGCCCACTGCTCTGGGGGAAGTCTTTCCCTCTCAGCAACCCTCTCAAATACAGTCAGGAAGGCTTCAACATCATCCCCGGGGGTCATTTTTTGTAACGTGCGTCTTACCGCCTTTCTGACGTGGTTGTCATTAGCCAGACCTGGGGTTGGGGCACTCGTCCTGCCCTGGATGGCGGTTGTCAGAAGCTGTATCTGCTGCCGATGTTCCTGGTGGCTCTCCTGCATCTGCTGTTGGTGCTCCTGCTGGCTCTGCTGCATCTGTTGCAACAACATCCTGTTGGTCTCTTGCTGCTGTACCTGCGCCTGGACCAAGTGTTTCAGCAGGTCCTCCATTTTCTCCGGCAATACTGGCTGGCTTGCTATAGCCTTGACCCACGACATGCAGTAACCAGTCCCACTTCTCTGCTGGGAACGCTGCTCGCACGTCTCCACCAATTGTAAGGATTAGGCCTCGCTTGAGTGCGACCGGAGGTAAGCAGGAGGGCGACTTCACTCGATTCTTCAAGCAAGTTTATTGAAACTTCATAAACTGCTTATAACAGAAAACAAAAACAGCCTTCTCTGGCACAAAGTAACAAAAAGGCATATATACAGTCCTGGTACTCTAGCAGAGTAGTCTCCTCAGAGCACACACACTGGAGGTCTCCACACCTCCAGCCACTCACACCTGTGGTCAGCATTAGGCTCATTTATATATATCAGACATTCAGCTAACACAGAGCACATGACCTGTCATGTGCTCTGTGACCTCATCACAGGTCCTCAAACCACATACAAAGTTATAGTGAAGTCTTACTATCACTACAATATATATATATGAGGTGTAAAATTGTTGAAAAAAAATGCGTGGGCTCCCGCCCTATTTTCGCAACCAGACAGATAAAGCCAGCGAGTGGGGGCAGATAATAATAGCCCAGAGAGGGACCATTATTTTTGGCCCCCCCCTGGCTACTAACATCTGCCCCCAGACACCCCAGAAAAGACAAATCTATAATTAGATTCGCCCTTTCTGGCACTTTGCCCGTCTATTCCCATTGCCCTGTAGCGGTGGCGAATGGGTTAATAAGGGGTTAAAGCCACCTTGCTATTGAAAGGTGACCTTAAGCCAGGTTAATAATTGAGAGCTGTCAATTAGACAACTATCAATTATTAATCCTATTGCATGAAATAAAAATAAAACACACACACTTTAATTAAAAATCATTTTAATGAAATAAAGACACATGTTTTTGACCATCTTTTATTTTACTGCAAAAACCATTTCCTGTAATAAAAATAAAATAAAAAAGCAAAATTATTCTTACCTATCCCATGCACAGTCAGGTTCCACGGTGTAATCCTTCAGAAAGGGTTAATGTTTACTGCAGGGACCGCAGCTAATGCTGCAGCCTCGCAGTAAACCCCCAAATGAATGAGCTCCTCTCCTGGCTGACAGGAGAGGAAGTGGAAAGCTTAATTGATTGCTTTCCACTTTCACTTCAGGTCAGCCAGGGACACCATCAGTGACGTCAGAGGGAACTGATTAACAAAAATAGGGGTTCCCTTCGAAAAAAAAATGGCGTGGGGTCCCCCCTATTTTTGTTAACCAGCCTGATGAAGCAGACTGCTGAGGCCTGTTTTTTCAGGCTGTTAAGGAGCCAAGATCCATGGACCTTGCCAGCCTGATAATACCAGGCCACAGCAGTCTGCATATCTTGGCTGGTTAAAAAAAAATAGGGGATCCCCTCGAAAAAAATTGGCGTGGGGTCCCCCCTACTTTTGTTAACCAGCCAGATGAAGCAGACTGCTGAGGCCTGGTTTTTCAGGCTGGTAAGGATCCAATATCCATAGACCTTGCAAGCCTGATAATACCAGGCCACAGCAGTCTGCTTAGCTTGGCTGGTTAACAAAAATAGGGGATCCCCTCGAAAAAAAAATGGCGTAGGGGTCCCCCTATTTTTGTTAACCAGCCAAGTAAAATGCAGACTGCTGCGGCCAGGTATTAAAAGACTGTCAAGGCCCATGGATTTTGGCCCTCAACAGCCTGATAATACCAGGCTACAGCAGCCCCACATTTGGCGCATCAAAAGATGTGCCAATTGTGGCACTTTACCCGGCTCTTCCCACTTGCCCTGTAGCGGTGGCAAGCGAGGTAATAAGGGGTTAATGTCACAGTTGATTGCACGGTGACAATAAGCCCGGTTAATAATGGAGAGGTGTCAATGTTATAACCCTCTTGTCAGATTTTGTTTCAGTTTGCTGTCACATGACCTTTTTTTCCCTATTTAGTCTGCCTCCGCCCTTCTGGCTTTGCTGGACTTCATTGTATTATCTACTCTTAAGCTAGCCGGGTGCTTAGGTGCCTTACTCTGTCAGTTTTACTTGATCTTGGGATCTCTTGGTATTTGTTTTCTGTTTTATTTTCCCTGCTACAATTTCTGTTAGGTGGTGTCCACCTTTTCACCCAGTCCCTAGATCTTGTAGGGATTCCTCCCTCGCAACTATAGGTCTTCGTTCAGACTAGCTGAGGACTTTAGCGGGTCTGGTCGCAGGATCAGGTTCCCCGTTACATCGTAGGGATCCAGCTCAGTCCTATTGTAGGGACAGAATTCCCCCTTTCCTTAGTGCTTGTAGCAGATCATAACAGTAAGTCCAGCCAAATGTGTCCAAGGTGCACTAGGAACCTCCAGAGGGCAAAGCAACCCAGCAGCAGGAGTATGAGAAGACTTAGATCTAGCACACACAGTGCATTGATGTACCCACTTAATGACTTCCTTCTGCCATCCTGGCCACCAAAAACTGCGACCCACAAGTCTCTTGGTCTCAGAGATTCCAGGATGACCTGCCAAGCGAGAGTCATGACATTCAACAAACAAATCTCTCCTCAGGGTACCAGGCACAAACAACCTCCCATGAGGCGTGTTAGATGGGGCATTCTCCTGTGCTTTAAGAATCTCATCTTCCAACACGGAGTCCAAAACAGCAATAACAACCCCCTCTTGCAAGATGTTTTCCTCCTCCTCCTCAGTACCCACCATAGGAGAAAAGCTGCGAGACAAAGCATCAGCTTTAACATTTTTAGTACCTGGGATGTAAGTAACGGTAAAATTAAACCGTGAGAAAAACAGTGCCCACCTAGCCTGACGGGCATTCAAGCATTTGGCAGCATCAAGGTAGATCAGATTTTTATGATCGGTGAAGACTTGAATGGGAAATTCCGCTCCCTCCAAAAAATGACGCCAGTGTTCAAATGCGAGTTTAATTGCCAACAATTCCCGATTACCGATATCATAATTTAGTTCAGACTCAGAAAATTTCTTTGAAAAAAAAGCACAGGGATGTACTCCAGCCATCTTTGCCTGAGACAACACTATGCCGACCCCCACAGAAGAAGCATCAACCTCAACCAAAAATGATTTAGTCACATCAGGCTGCGTAAGGATGGGAGCAGAGCTGAACCTCTCCTTTAGCAGCACAAAAGCCTCAATGGCCTCAGTAGTCCACTGAACCGCATCAGCACCTTTCCTGGGAGACATCCGTCATTTGGGTCATTTTCCAAGTTGGGATCGGCTGTACCTGAAGAGGAGAATTTTTCTGGTGTTTTGGAGAGAGTTTGGACTGATGTGCGTGGTAATCTTCAGGAGGCTAACAAAAGATCCAAAGTGTATTTTGATAGAAAACGACAAGAGGTTTTGTTTGCTATTGGTGACATGGTTTGGTTGTCCTCTAAGAATCTGCGCTTGAGGATTCTGTCTAAGAAATGGGTCCCAAGTTTGTAGGGCCCTTTAAAGTGCTTCAGGTTATTAACCAATCTGCTGTTAAGTTGGAGCTTCCTACCTCCTGGAAGATTAATCCGGTGTTTCATGTTTCTCTCTTGAAAAAAGCTGAGGTCTCAGATGGAGACGTCTCGGCCACTGTTCCTCTGGTGGTGGAGGACGGGCAATATGAGATTTCCCGCATCCTAAATTCTAGACGGTATAGAGGGGGTTTGCAGTACCTCGTCGCTTGGAAGGGTTATGGACCCGAGGATAACTCATGGGTGAGGGCGGATGATGTTTCTGCGTCTAGACTTGTCAGAGCGTTTCACAAGAGATTTCCGGATAAGCCTAAAGCCTGGGTCTCACATAGCGATACACCAGCGATCCCGACAACGATATGCACTTGTCAGGATCGCTGGTGTATCGCTATATGATCGCTGCTGAGCTGTCAAACAGGCAGCTCAGGCAGCGATCTGGGACAGCGACACTGCGGGTAACATCGCTTAGTTACCCGCAGTGTACATTGGATACCAGCGCCCTGATGCAGGGCGCTGGTAACCAAGGTACACGTCTGGTTTCCAAGCGCTGCGCGGTGCCTGGAAACCCGCTGTGTCCCTTGGAGACCAGCTCCCCTGCATCGGGGCGCTGGTATCCAAGGTACACAGCGGGTTTCTAGGCACAGCCCCGCGCCTGGAAACCCGCTGTGTACCTTGGTTACCAGCGGATCGCTGGTCTCCCGCCTGTCACACGCAGTGATGCGTGCCTGTCAGCGGGAGACCAGCGATCAAAAAAATGTCCTGACATTTCAGCGACGATCAGCGATACCCAGCAGGGGCGCTGATCGTCGCTGAATGTCACACACAGCGATGTCGCTGGTGAGATCGCTGCTGCGTCACAAAACTAGTGACTCAGCAGCGATCTCGGTAGCGAGATCGCTATGTGAGACGGGCCCTTAAGTCATAGGGGATCCGGAGGATCCTCTTTGAAGGGAGGGTACTGTTATAACCCTCTTGTCAGATTTTGTTTCAGTTTGCTGTCACATGACCTTTTTTTCCCTATTTAGTCTGCCTCCGCCCTTCTGGCTTTGCTGGACTTCATTGTATTATCTACTCTTAAGCTAGCCGGGTGCTTAGGTGCCTTACTCTGTCAGTTTTACTTGATCTTAGGATCTCTTAGTATTTGTTTTCTGTTTTATATTCCCTGCTACACTTTCTGTTAGGAGGTGTCCACCTTTTCACCCAGTCCCTAGATCTTGTAGGGATTCCTCCCTTGCAACTATAGGTCTTCGTTCAGACTAGCTGAGGACTTTAGCGGGTCTGGTCGCAGGATCAGGTTCCCCGTTACATCGTAGGGATCCAGCTCAGTCCTATTGTAGGGACAGAATTCCCACCTTTCCTTAGTGCTTGTAGCAGATCACAACGGTAAGTCCAGCCCAAAGAAAAGAAAAAAAAAATCTCTAAGGAAAGATTTTCAGTTTCTATTATGGTGTCGGTTCAGGATTTGGCTCAACGCCTGCAGTGACTCTCTCTGGAGGTGGCTGAAATCCAGCAACACGTGAGTAGTTGTTCTGGAGCTGATTTCGTGGAGCCAAAGGTACGTTTGCCTGATTTATTTTTTGGTGAACAACAAGATTTTTTTTCTTTTAAAAATGCTTGCTTGTTGTATTTCCGTTTGAGACCCAGATCCTCTGGTGATGAATCACAGCGCATAGGGTTCATAATGTCACTTTTGCACAAAGAACCTCAGGACTGGGCCTGTCAGGAGTCGAACCCAGTACCTCTTGTCCACTGGCCAGCAGCTCTACCATCTGAGCTATTCTGCTGGCTGCGAAGTTCCTTGCTGAACCCAGATACCATTGACTGTTCTTCCTGATTGGCTACACCTAGTGCTCTCTTGATTGGGCCTCTGATTGCCAATTACACACCCTATATAAACCTGGCCCTGTGGGTGTGTCATTGCGAGATTATTGAGCTCCAAGCCTTTAGTCAAGCGTTTCCTGCTGATCCATTGCTACAAACACTGCTCTCCTGTGAACCGACCTCGGCCTGCCTTCTGACTACGCTCTCCGCCTGATCCATTGCTACAAACACTGCTCTCCTGTGAACCGACCTCGGCCTGCCACCTGACTACGCTCTCCGCCTGATCCATTGCTACAAACACTGCTCTCCTGTGAACCGACCTCGGCCTGCCTTCTGACTACGCTCTCCGCCTGATCCATTGCTACAAACACTGCTCTCCTGTGAACCGACCTCCGGCTGCCATCTGACTACGCTACCTGCCTCTGCTTCCCCTAGTGTTTGCAGTAACATCGGCTCCAACCCAGACGGGATCTTGACAGAATAATCTCGCGCCAAAATGGAGTCCGCTGTGAACACCCTGAGACGGCAAGTTACGGAGCTTCAAAGTTTTTGTACGGACTCTCAAGGAAAATATGCCAAGTTACAAACTGATTTCACGGCGATACAACAGGAAGTAATTGAGCTACAAAAACAACTACTGGACGTGCGCAATTCAGGGTCCGAATCAAATGCGCGGCTGCCGCTGCCTGCAAAGTTCAGTGGGGATCGCAAGCAGTACCGAGGATTCCTCAATCAATGCCGCATATACTTCCAGATGCAACCTGCTCCCTTTACCAGTGAGAGGAAGAAAGTTTTTTTCATGATAAATCTCCTGACGGATGAAGCTCTTGCTTGGGCTTCACCTTATGTAGAAAAGGACTATGCCCTCCTTAATGACCTGGAAGCTTTCATCGCAGCTATGAATCAAGTTTTTGATGACCCAAACCGCTGTGCCACAGCAGAAACCAAATTACATAATTTGCGCCAAGGACGTCGCTCTGTTGCGGAATATACATCAGAGTTCCGTCGCTGGGTGGCCGACACCACCTGGAATCCAGCGGCCCAGAGAAGTCAATTTCGACGAGGGTTATCAGAACCAGTGAAAGACGAGCTTGCCAGGGTTGAGACCCCTGACCAATTGGAGGACTTTATTCAACTATGTATCCGGATTGACCAGAGACTTACTGAAAGGAGAAAGGAGAGACTGCGAGCACTTGGGAATAGCCCTGGCTTCTCATTTTCAGCATCAGACCACCAAGAAAAGACGCAAGTTGTGTCTGAACCGATGCAGATCGACGTCATCCGAAGACCACTCTCTGCACAGGAGAAGGAGAGGCGACGTGCAGAACATCTCTGCCTCTATTGTGGGGACCCTGGACACTATGCCATCAACTGTCCTAACAAAAGGACTATAGCCTTTACCAACAACAGGTCTGCCAGCAATACGGACCTTTCTCAGCAGTCGGATTCCATCTTGCAGACTATCTCATCAGTAACGCCAGAAATAGACAAAATACATACCACATCATCTCATTTTGTAATCCCCATTCAGGTTGTAATGGGCACCCAAAAAATACAATGCTCTGCCCTGTTGGATTCGGGAGCAGGAGGAAATTTTATGGACTTAAAATTTACACGTGATAATGATATTTCCAGTAGGACCAAATCCACACCAATTGAAATGGAAACTGTGGATGGATCACCTTTGTCTTCTGGACCTGTCACGCATGAGACAATCGAACTGGAGATTTGTATCGACCCGGATCATAATGAAGCTGTCAGTTTCCACCTTATTTCATCTCCGAAATTTCCGGTTATTCTAGGGATCCCCTGGTTTTCAGTCCATAACCCTTCTATCAACTGGGCATCAAGGACCATCACCTTTCCATCTGACTACTGTAAGAATAATTGTCATAAGGAACCCCCTGTTCTCCAACAAGTCCAAATCTCTGAGATTTCGCATGAGAAGGAAGAGAAACTACCACCTCAATATCAGCAGTTCTCTGATGTCTGCAGTAAGAAGAAAGCAGATCAATTACCTCCTCACCGTCCTTATGACTGTCCCATTGAATTGCTGCCAGGAGCAACCATTCCATTTGGACGGATTTACAATCTTTCCGAACCTGAATTGAAGGTATTAAGAAAGTTCCTGGATGAAAATTTAGAGAAAGGCTTTATTCGACCTTCCACATCTCCAGCTGGGGCACCCCTGTTCTTTGTTGAAAAGAAAGACTCCACTCTGCGGCCATGTATTGACTACAGAGAGATGAATAATATCACTGTCAAGAATCGCTACCCGCTACCCTTGATTCCTGAACTATTTGAGAGACTCCGTTCTGCGAAAATCTTTACGAAGCTGGATCTTAGAGGGGCTTACAACCTCATACGGATTCGCCCAGGAGATGAGTGGAAGACCGCCTTCAGAACGAGATATGGACATTTTGAATCTCTTGTTATGACCTTTGGCCTTAGCAATGCCCCAGCCACCTTTCAACAAACCAGTATCCAATTTCTGGGATATATCATCTCCCCAGAAGGTCTGAGCATGGATCCCGGCAAAATCAATGCTGTAGTGGACTGGCCTGTTCCAAGAAATTTAAAAGACGTCCAGCGTTTCATAGGATTTGCAAATTTTTACCGAAAATTTATAAAGAACTTTTCACGGATCATACTACCAATTACTACACTAACAAAAAAGACAAAAGCATTTTTCTGGTCTCCAGAGGCACAGGAGGCTTTTGACAAGTTGAAAACTCTTTTTACGTCTGCTCCATTGTTAGTACACCCAAATCCTGAATTGCCATTTACTGTCGAAGTGGACGCCTCGGACTCTGCAGTGGGAGCTATTCTGTCTCAGCGAGTTGGGGACAAGATGCAACTTCACCCATGTGCGTTTCTTTCCCACACCATGTCATCTGCAGAAAAGAACTACGACATTGGTAATAAAGAACTGTTAGCCATTAAAGTTGCCTTCTCCGAGTGGAGACATCTTCTGGAAGGTGCCAATCACCCTGTGACTGTCCTCACGGACCACAAGAATCTTGAATTCCTCCGTACAGCAAAAAGATTGTCTGCAAGACAAGCACGATGGGCCTTATTTTTCTCAAGATTCAATTTTATAATCTCTTACCGGCCTGGTTCAAGGAATGGCAAGGCTGACGCCCTGTCCAGGATGTGTTCGGAACCTCAGGAGAGGTCTAGTAATGATGATACAATTCTAGGCCCTAAAAATTTTTTGGGAATATTGCACTCTAGAGGACTAGGTAATAGAATTAAAGATGGATATCAAGAGGACTCTTTCCTTAACCATCCTTCGGAAGACGTCGATCTTTCATTCAAAGAGGGGTTTTGGATGCAGAACACCAAATATATGTACCTGAATCTTCTCGCCTTGAAGTCCTCAAAAGTGTCCATGATTCTAAACTGGCAGGACATCCTGGAGTTGCAAAAACACAAGACTTACTACTTCGTTTCTTTTGGTGGCCTAATTGTAGGAAGGACGTGAGGAAATATGTTTCAACCTGTTTAACATGCGCACGAAACAAGACCCCACGATCGTCTCCTCTAGGACTCTTGCAACCACTCCCAGTTCCATCCAGGCCTTGGAGATCTATTTCCATGGATTTTATTGTGGAACTACCCCCTTCCAAACAGATGACCGTCATCCTTGTCATAGTGGACCGACTCACAAAAATGGCCCACTTTATTCCAACTGAAGGAATTCCTACTGCTGAAAAAACTGCAGAACTGATGATCAAAGAAGTATTCAGGTTACATGGAATTCCTGACAGCGTGGTGTCTGACAGAGGCGTTCAGTTTACGTCAAAATTTTGGAAGAGTTTCTGTACAGCCTTGGGAGTCACGGTGAATCTTTCTACCGCTTTCCATCCTCAGTCCAATGGCCAGACGGAGAGAACGAACCAGACTTTGGAGCAATACCTCCGTTGCTTCATTTCCTATCTTCAGGATGACTGGGTGGACTATTTACCAACAGCAGAGTTTGCCTACAACAACTCCATACATAGCGCTACATCTCAAACCCCATTTTTTGCTAATTATGGAGTACATCCAGTATTTATCCCTAATCTGCCAGTGAACACTCCCATTCCTGCTGTTAATGACAGGCTTACAAAATTACAGGAATCCCAGAAGGAATTATCAGAGATATTGCTCAAGACCCAGGAAGAATATAAGGAAGCAGCAGATAAACATCGGAGAGTGCCCCTGCTCTTCAGGTTGGAGACAAAGTTTGGCTGTCCACTAAAAAACCTTAAGACACATGTGCCATCCTCCAAATTGGGTCAGAAATTCATTGGACCTTTTCAAATTTCTGCAAAAATTAACCAGGTTGCTTTTCGTTTAAAACTTCCCAACAATCTAAAGATTCATCCAGTGTTTCACATATCCTTGCTCAAACCCTTCTGTGAAAACCCGTTTCCAGGAAGAATTCAGCCACCTCCTCCACCAGAAAGGATCCGTGGTGAAGAAGAATACATTGTGGATAAGATTCTGGACTCCCGAAAATTCAGAGGTAAACTGCAGTATCTGGTGCAGTGGAAGGGTTACGGACCAGAGGAAAATTCATGGGAACCAAGGGACAACGTCCATGCTCCTAGACTAACAAGAGCCTTTCATCAAAGGTACCCGGATAAGCCAGCTCCTGAGATGTCCAGAGGCCATCCTGGAAGGAGGGGAGTACTGTCAGGAGTCAAACCCAGTACCTCTTGTCCACTGGCCAGCAGCTCTACCATCTGAGCTATTCTGCTGGCTGCGAAGTTCCTTGCTGAACCCAGATACCATTGACTGTTCTTCCTGATTGGCTACACCTAGTGCTCTCTTGATTGGGCCTCTGATTGCCAATTACACACCCTATATAAACCTGGCCCTGTGGGTGTGTCATTGCGAGATTATTGAGCTCCAAGCCTTTAGTCAAGCGTTTCCTGCTGATCCATTGCTACAAACACTGCTCTCCTGTGAACCGACCTCGGCCTGCCTTCTGACTACGCTCTCCGCCTGATCCATTGCTACAAACACTGCTCTCCTGTGAACCGACCTCGGCCTGCCACCTGACTACGCTCTCCGCCTGATCCATTGCTACAAACACTGCTCTCCTGTGAACCGACCTCGGCCTGCCTTCTGACTACGCTCTCGCCTGATCCATTGCTACAAACACTGCTCTCCTGTGAACCGACCTCCGGCTGCCATCTGACTACGCTACCTGCCTCTGCTTCCCCTAGTGTTTGCAGTAACATCGGCTCCAACCCAGACGGGATCTTGACAGGGCCTTTTCTCTGCAGCCTAGTGATCCATGCTTTAGATCAGTGGATAGTTTTTTTTTCTGTTTTGGGGTTATTGTATGACGATCCGGATCGTGTTTCATCAGCTGAGACAGAATTGAGACGTTTGAGACAGGGATCAGGTAATGTGGAAAAATATTGTACTCACTTCCGAAGGTGGTCCGCTCAGGTGGGCTGGAACGATTCAGCTTTGAAAAGTTTATTTCTTGCAGGGTTAAGTGAAAGGGTTAAAGATTTGCTGATTGCTTATCCCATACCTGGTAACTTGCAAGAGGCAATTCAATTAGCCATATGGGTGGATAGGAGACTGCGTGCAAGGGTTAATGAGAGTAAATCTGCCTTGTCAGCTCCAAGTTTGGAGAAGGAATGTACTGACATTGCAGAGCCGATGGAAATTGGAGCAATGACACCTCACTCTCGAGAAAAAGAACGCAGATTTGCTCAAGGTTTGTGTTTCTACTGTGGTAAATCTGAGCATTTCATTAAGAACTGTGTGCTTCGAATGAATAAAGAGAGAAAAAAAAATGAGGTCAGTTTTGCCCGCATAGCTTGTTTAAACAATAAAGGTGTCTTTCTTTCTGCTACCACTGCTGTTGAGGAGGAATTAATGGAGTTTCGGGTATTTGTGGATTGTGGTTCAACTCTCAATGTGATTGATGGGAAATTTTGGAAAAACTAAAATTAAAACCCAAACTTCTATCTTCTCCTATTAATGTGGTGTCTGTGGATGGTTCTCCCTTGAAAAATGTTACTCACCATATCTGTGAATTTCCTCTTACTATTAATGGTGTTCATCAAGAGAATTTGGATTTGGTAGTTTTGAATAATTTACCTTCTCCGGTGATTTTGCGGTTACCCTGGTTAAAATTGCACAATCCGGTACTGGATTGGTCTACCAATGAAATTAAGTCCTGGAGTCTTAGTGTTATGACAAGTGTTGTAACGGGCGTATTGCTGCTGTAGTTAAGGGGAGTTACCTGTACCTATTCAGGATTTTTGGAAAGTTTTTTCTGATAAGGAATCGCAGGTATTGCCTCCTCATAGAGATTATGATTGTGCAATTGAATTTGTCCCTGGAGCGACTCTTCCTAAAAGTCGTGTATTTAATTTGACTATTCCTGAGAGAAAGGCTTTGGAGGAATACATACAGACAAGCTTGGCCGCCGGTCACATTAGGCCTTCCAAATCTCCTGTGGCGGTTGGATTTTTTTTTGTTAAAAAAAAGGACGGCGGTTTACGTCCTTGTCTAGACTTTCGTGAGATTAATAAGATTACTGTACGCAATCCTTACCCACTGCCATTGATTCCTGATTTGTTTAATCAGTTAGTGGGGGCCAAGTGGTTCTCGAAAATTGATCTTCGAGGGCATACAATTTGTTGCGCATGAAGGAGGGGATGAATGGAAGACTGCGTTTAACACTCCACTGGGTCATTTTGAGAATCTGGTCATGCCCTTTGGACTTTCCAGTGCTCCGGCATTTTTTCAGAATCTTATTAATGACATCCTTAGATCTTTGATCGGCAGAAGTGTGGTTGTGTATTTGGATGACATTTTGATTTATTCACCGGATTTGGAGTCTCATTGGAGGAGTGTGCGTGAAGTATTACAGTTACTGAGTGATAATTCACTTTTTGCCAAACTAGAAAAATGTGAGTTCGCTGTACAGAGACTTAGTTTTTTGGGCTACATTGTCTCCAGTGAAGGTTTTGAGATGGACCCTGTGAAAGTGCAAGCTGTGCAGGATTGGCCTAGACCTATTGGTGTGAAATCAATACAGAGGTTCTTGGGGTTCGCCAATTATTATAGAAAATTCATAAAAATTTTTTCTGTGATTGCCAAACCTCTGACCGATCTCACCAGGAAAGGTGCTGATGCGGTTCAGTGGACTACTGAGGCCATTGAGGCTTTTGTGCTGCTAAAGGAGAGGTTCAGCTCTGCTCCCATCCTTACGCAGCCTGATGTGACTAAACCATTTTTGGTTGAGGTTGATGCTTCTTCTGTGGGGTCGGCGCGGTGTTGTCTCAGGAAAAGACGGATGGAGTACATCCCTGTGCTTTTTTTTCAAAGAAATTTTCTGAGTCTGAACTAAATTTTGATATCGGTAATCGGGAATTGTTGGCAATTAAACTCGCATTTGAACACTGGCGTCATTTTTTGGAGGGAGCGGAATTTCCCGTTCAAGTCTTCACCGATCATAAAAATCTGATCTACCTTGATGCTGCCAAACGCTTGAATGCCCGTCAGGCTAGGTGGGCACTGTTTTTCTCACGGTTTAATTTTACCGTTACTTACATCCCAGGTACTAAAAATGTTAAAGCTGATGCTTTGTCTCGCAGCTTTTCTCCTATGGTGGGTACTGAGGAGGAAAACATCTTGCAAGAGGGGGTTGTTATTGCTGTTTTGGACTCCGTGTTGGAAGATGAGATTCTTAAAGCACAGGAGAATGCCCCATCTAACACGCCGCATGGGAGGTTGTTTGTGCCTGGTACTCTGAGGAGAGATTTGTTTGTTGAATGTCATGACTCTCGGTTGGCAGGTCATCCTGGAATCTCTGAGACCAAGAGACTTGTGGGTCGCAGTTTTTGGTGGCCAGGATGGCAGAAGGAAGTCATTAAGTGGGTGCGTCAATGCACGGTATGTGCTAGATCTAAGTCTTCTCATACTCCTGCTGCGGGGTTGCTTTGCCCTCTGGAGGTCCCTAGTGCACCTTGGACACATTTGGCTATGGACTTTATTACTGACCTTCCCCCCTCTGAGGGTTTCACTGTCATCTGGGTGGTCGTGGACCGTTTTAGCAAGATGTGTCACTTGGTTCCTTTCATCAAATTGCCCTGCGCTAAGACTCTCGCTAAGGCCTTTGTCAAGGAAATAGTCAGACTACATGGTGTTCCTACTGACATTGTTTCTAATAGGGGACCTCAGTTTGTGGCTCGTTTTTGGTGCTCTTTTTGTGACAGGTTGGGAGTTCATTTGTCGTTTTCATCCGGATATCATCCTGAGTCTAATGGCCAGACAGAAAGAAAAAACCAGGATGTTGAGCAGTTCTTGCGTTGTTTTGTGACTGATAATCAAGAGGGGTGGTCTGAGTTTCTGCCACTTGCTGAGTTTGCTCTTAACAATCATACATCCGCTTCTGCTGGTTGTTTGCCTTTTTTTTGTTGTACTGGGAGACATCCGTCTTTTGGGTCATTTTCCAAGTTGGGATCGGCTGTACCTGAAGAGGAGAATTTTTCTGGTGTTTTGGAGAGAGTTTGGACTGATGTACATGGTAATCTTCAGGAGGCTAACAAAAGATCCAAAGTGTATTTTGATAGAAAACGACAAGAGGTTTTGTTTGCTATTGGTGACATGGTTTGGTTGTCCTCTAAGAATCTGCGCTTGAGGATTCCGTCTAAGAAATTGGTCCCAAGTTTGTAGGGCCCTTTAAGGTACTTCAGGTTATTAACCAATCTGCTGTTAAGTTGGAGCTTCCTACCTCCTGGAAGATTAATCCGGTGTTTCATGTTTCTCTCTTGAAAAAAGCTGAGGTCTCAGATGGAGACGTCTCGGCCACTGTTCCCCTGGTGGTGGAGGACGGGCAATATGAGATTTCCCGCATCCTAAATTCTAGACGGTATAGAGGGAGTTTGCAGTACCTCGTCGCTTGGAAGGGTTATGGACCCGAGGATAACTCATGGGTGAGGGCGGATGATGTTTCTGCGTCTAGACTTATCAGAGCGTTTCACAAGAGATTTCCGGATAAGCCTAAGTCCTAGGGATCCGGAGGATCCTCTTAGAAGGGAGGGTACTGTTAGAACCCTCTTGTTAGATTTTGTTTCAGTTTGCTGGTCACATGACCTTTTTTCCCTATTTAGTCTGGCTCCGCCCTTCTGGCTTTGCTGGACTTCATTGTATTATCTACTCTTAAGCTAGCCGGGTGCTTAGGTGCCTTACTCTGTCAGTTTTGCTTGATCTTAGGATCTCTTAGTATTTGTTTTCTGTTTTATATTCCCTGCTACACTTTCTGTTAGGAGGTGTCCACCTTTTCACCCAGTCCCTAGATCTTGTAGGGATTCCTCCCTTGCAACTATAGGTCTTCGTTCAGACTAGCTGAGGACTTTAGCGGGTCTGGTCGCAGGATCAGGTTCCCCGTTACATCGTAGGGATCCAGATCAGTCCTATTGTAGGGACAGAATTCCCACCTTTCCTTAGTGCTTGTAGCAGATCACAACAGTTGGGGCTGCCAATGTGTTAATGCCAACACCCCTGTTTTTCTGCCTCTCCCCAGGCTCAAGATGTTCCTGACTTTTTGACTGATTTTTCTGATGTGTTTAGCGAAAATAAATCTGCATCCTTGCCCCCCCATAGGAGCTATGACTGCGCTATTGAATTAGTGCCTGGTAGTAAATTCCCTAAATGTCTCCTTTTTAACTTGTCTGTACCTGAACATGACGCTATGCGGTCTTAATCAAGGAGTCATTTTAGAAGGTTCATATCAGACCATCCTCTTCACCCTTGGGTGCCGGTTTTTTCTTTGTGGCAAAAAAGGATGGTTCATTAAGGCCGTGTATTGATTATTGTCTCTTGAACAATATCACTGTGAAATATCAATATCCGTTACCCTTGATTTCTGACCTGTTTTCCAGGGTGAAAAGTGCTACTTGGTTTTCCAAGCTTGACCTCAGGGGGGCGTATAACCTTATTCGCATTAAGCACGGGATGAATGGAAGATGGCATTTAATACCCCAGAGGGGCATTTTGAGTACCTAGTGATGCTTTTTGGGCTCACTAATGCTCCTTCCGTCTTCAAGTCCTTCATGAATGACATTTTCAGGGATTTTGTGGATAAATTTCTGATTGTTTATTTGGATGATATCTTGATTTTTTCCAATGACTGGGACTCTCATGTGAAACATGTTCGGACTTGTTTCCAGATTTTGAGAGAGAATGCTCTGTATGTGAAGGGATCAAAGTGTCTTTTTGGCGTACAGAGGATCTCATTTCTGGGATTCATTTTGTCTCCATCTGTTATTGAAATGGACCCGGTCAAGGTTCAGGCCATCTGTGATTGGGTCCAACCTACTTCATTAAAGGTTCTTCAGAGATTCTTGGGTTTTGCCAATTTTTATCGTAAATTTATTGGTAATTTCTCTGTTATTGTTAAACCATTGACTGATTTGACCAAAAAGGGTTCTGATGTGGTGAATTGGCCTCCTGAGGCAGTCTCTGCGTTTCAGGAACTTAAGCAGAGATTCACTTCTGCTCCTGTTCTACGGCAGCCTGATGTTTCTCTGCCATTTCAGGTGGAGGTTGATGCCTCTGAAATTGGGACAGGTGCCGTTTTGTCCCTAAGGGATCCTGAGATCTCTAAAAGTAACCCTTGTGCTTTTTTCTCTCGAAAATTTTTTCCAAATGAATGTAATTATGACGTGGGTAATTGGGAGTTATTGGCCATGAAGTAGGCTTTTGAAGAGTGGAGACATTGGCTGGAGGGAGCCAAACATCAGGTGGTGGTCCTCACGGACCATAAGAATCGGGTTTATCTGGAATCAGCCAAGCGACTTAATCCTAGACAGGCCAGGTGGGCCTTGTTTTTCACATGTTTTAATTTTGTGGTTTCCTTTCTTCCTGGCACTAAGAATGTTAAGGCGGATGCCCTCTCGAGGAGTTTCCTTGCGGACTCTCCTGAGTTATCTGATACTGCTGTTATTTTGAAAGAGGGTGTAGTTCTTTCCGCCATCTCGCCCAATTTGAGACTGGCCCTGGAAGGGTGTCAGGAGGATAAACCCGAGCGCTGCCCTGTTGGGAAATTGTTTGTCCCAGGCCAGTGGAAGAAGAGTGTGATGTCTGAGATTCATTGTTCCGCGTTGGCCGGTCATCCCGGAATTTTTGGTACCAGAGACTTGGTGAGTCGGTCCTTTTGGTGGCCTACTTTGTCTTGTGACGTCAGGGAATTTGTGCAGTCCTGTGGGACTTGCTCTCGCTCCAAGCCTTGCTATCGCTCTAGTGGTTTGTTGATGCCATTGCCTGTGCCCAAGAGACCATGGGCCCATATCTCTATGGATTTTATTTCCGACCTCCCTGTTTCTCAGAGAATGACCGTTATCTGGGTGATTTGTGATAGGTTTTCCAAGATGATACATCTTGTGCCATTACCTAAGTTGCCTTCCTCCTCCGAATTGGTGCCTTTGTTCCTTCAGCATGTGGTTCGGTTACACGGCATTCCTGAGAACATTGTGTCTGACAGAGGAGTCCAGTTTGTTTCCAGATTTTGGAGGACTTTTTGTTCTAAACTTGGTGTTCAATTGTCTTTCTCCTCTGCTTTTCATCCTCAGACCAATGGACAAACTGAGAGAACAAACCAGACATTGGAGACTTATCTGAGATGCTTTGTGTCTGCTGATCAAGATGACCGGGTCTCTTTTTTGGCTGAGCTTGCTCTTAATAATAGGGCAAGCTCTGCCACTTTGATGTCTCCATTTTTCTGCAATTTTGGGTTTCACCCTCGATTTTCTTCGGGACAGACGGAGGCTTCTGTCTGTCCAGGTGTTGACTCTGCTGTGGAGCGTATGCAGCAGATTTGGGACCAGGTAGTGGAGAGGTTGTCCCTCTCTCAGGAGAAGGCCCAGCGGTTTGCCAACCGGCATAGGACTGATGGTCCTCGGTTTAAAGTGGGGGACTTGGTCTGGTTGTCCTCAAGAAATATCGCTATGAGAGTTGCATCTCCTAAGTTTAAGCCTAGGTTCATTGGACCTTATAAGATCATGGAGATTCTTAATCCTGTTTCCTTTCGTTTACTTCTTCCAGGGACATTTAAGATCCATAACGTGTTCCACAAGTCCTTATTGAAGAGGTTTATCAAGCCAGTGGTTCCTATGGCTGTGCCTCCTGACCCTGTTTCGGTTGAGGGCAATCTAGAGTATGTGATTGAGAAAATATTGGATTCTCGTTTTTCTAGACGGAAACTCCAGTATTTGGTTAAGTGGAGAGGTTATGGTCAGGAGGACAATTCTTGGGTGTTTGCTTCGGACATCCATGCTAGGAGACTGATCCGTGCATATCACAGAGCTCATCCTGACCGACCTGGTTGCACAAATGAGGGTTTGGTGACCCCCTCCTCAAAGGGGGGTACTGTTGTGAATGTTTTAGAAATGAATTCTGAGCAGAAGCTCCCTCTGGTGGTTACAAACAGTACTGAACCATTCAATGAGGATTGGCAATCAGGAATCACTGACTGGCTGGATATAAGGGAGGTTTCCCCCCATCATGGTTGCCGGTGATCAATTGTTCTTGTCTCAACGTTGTTTCCTGGTTCACTTGGAAGCTTGATGAGTCTTGCCTCTTCTCCTGCTCTCAGATAAGATATTTTCTGTTTTTTGTTCTTGCCATTTGCATTTTTCTCTGCTTTTCTGTGAGGTTGACCAGGTTCCCCTCCCCGGGGGGCTTGGGCTCCTCTCGGTTCCTCTGGAGCCACTGTTGTTTGTTCATTTGCCTTTTCCAGTTTTTTCAGTGGCTGCAGCTTAGTTTTGTTACACCAGAGAACTAATTTAGGTAGTAGAGGTCGTGTGATCTCAGGTGTTTTTGCAATTAGTAGCGTTGGTTTTTTTTAGGGTTTTTTTTTATTGCAGTAAGTATCCTTCCTATCCTTTTCTGTCTAGGCAGATTGGGCCCCAGCGTTTGCTCATACTATTTTCTGTCTGTGTCTGTATTTCCTCTTGTCTAACCGCCATTACATGTTTGGGGGCTTCCTATGTTCTTTGGGGATCTTGTTGTGAATGTGTTAGAAATGAATTCTGAGCAGAAGCTCACTCTGGTGGTTACAAACAGTACTGAACCATTCAATGAAGATTGTGAAGATTGGCAATCAGGAGTTACAGACTGGTCTTATATAAGGGAGGTTCCCTCCCATCAAGGTTGCCGGTGATCAATTGTTCTTGTCTCAACTTTGGTTCCTGGTTCACTTGGAAGCTTGCTGAGTCTTGCCTGCATCTTCTGCTAACAGTTAAGATATTTTCTGCTTTTATTTTTGTGCTTGCTTTTTGCATTTTTCCCTGCACTTCTGTGGAGGTCAGCCAGGTCCCCTCCGGGGGCTTGTGCTCCTCTCAGTTTATCTGAGCCACTGTTATTTGTTCATTTGCCTTTTCCAGTTTTTTCAGTGGCTGCGGCTTAGTTTTGTTACACCAGAGAACTAATTTAGGTGGTAGAGGTCGTGTGATCTCAGGTGTTTTTGCAATTAGTAGAGTTGGTATTTTTTTTAGGGTTTTTTGGATTGCAGTAAGTGTCCTTCCTATCCTTTTCTTTCTAGGAAGATTGCACCCCAACGTTTGCTCATACTATTTTCTGTCTGTGTCTGTATTTCCTCTTGTCTAACCGCCATTACATGTTTGGGGGCTTTCTATGTTCTTTGGGGATCTGCTCCGGGGCAGATAGCTTTCCTCTTTCTATCTTTAGGTGTAGTTAACCTCTCAGGCTGTGACGAGGGGTCTAGGACCAACGTAGGAACGCTCCACGGCTGCCTTTAGTTGTGGTGGTTAGTCAGGGTACTGCAATCCAGTAGATTCCAACCTCTCTGGTGTATTGCCGTTTTTGCCTGCTCTCCTCAGCTACCATAACATAACAGTTAACCATGTCATTTCATGTAGTTTGATATATGGTTTTCACTAACAATTACATGAGTGTATGTGTGCAAAATTTCATACATGTAGGGGTTAATTAAAGGTGTAAATTTGTTGAAAAAAAATGCGTGGGCTCCCGCTGTATTTTCTCCACCAGACAGGCAAAGCCAGTGAGTGTGGGCAGATAATAATAGCCTAGGGAGGGTGCATTTATTTTCTGCCCCCCCTGACTACTAACATCTGCCCCCAGCCACCCCAGAAAAGGCAAATCTATAATTAGATGCGCCTTTTCTGGCACTTAGCCCGTCTATTCGCATTGCCCTGTAGCGGTGACTAATGGGTTAATAATGGGTTAAAGCCACTTGCTATTGGAAGATGACTTTAAGCCAGGTTAATAATTGAGAGTTGTCAATTAGACAACTCTCAATTATTAATCCTATTGTATGAAATTTTAAAAAAAAAAACGCACACATTAATTAAAAATCATTTTAATTTAATAAACACACAGTTTTTGACCATCTTTTATTGTACTGGTATTCCTTCGATTCCCTTTTTCTCCTTCCCAGCTAATCACTTCCTCTCCTGTCAGCCGGGAGAGGAGCTCATTCATTCGAGGGTTTACTGCGAGGCTGGCAGCCTTAGCTCCAGTCCACGCAGTAAACATGTTAACCCTTTGTGAAGGATTACAGCGTTGGACCTGACTGAGCGCCGGATAGGTAAGAATAATGTTGTTTTATTTTTATTTTTTATTACAGGAGACCAAGGGAATCGAAGGAATACCAGTACAATAAAAGATGGTCAAAAACTGTGTGTTTATTAAATTAAAATGATTTTTAATTTAATGTGTGCGTGTTTTTTTTAAATTTCATACAATAGGATTAATAATTGAGAGTTGTCTAATTGACAACTCTCAATTATTAACCTGGCTTAAAGTCACCTTCCAATAGCAAGATGGCTTTAACCCATTATTAACCCATTAGCCACCGCTATAGGGCAATGGGAATAGACGGGCTAAGTGCCAGAAAGGGCGCATCTAATTATAGATTTGCCTTTTCTGGGGTGGCTGGGGGCAGATGTTAGTAGCCAGGGGGGGCAGAAAATAAATGCACCCTCCCTAGGCTATTATTATCTGCCCCCACTCGCTGGATTTGCCTGTCTGGTGGAGAAAATACAGCGGGAGCCCACGCATTTTTTTTCAACAAATTTACACATTTAATTAACCCCTACATGTATGAAATTTTGCACAAAACACTCATGTAATTGTTAGTGAAAACCATATAGCAAACTACATGAAATGACATTGTTAACTGTATGTAAACCATGTGTCATTTCATGTCTGGTCTGTAATTTCACAAAAGCCGGGAATTGAATTAGCGGCAATTATACTATGTAGAAGTGCATGAACTATAAATATATGTATATATATATGTCTCAATGACATGTGTATATATATGTATATATATGTATTCTATGTGTATATATCTATTCTTTCTTTTGTGATGTAAAAACTGGCATTGGGATCCATTATATGTCGGTTTGCAAGCCGGCGAGGAAATCTCGCCATACGGATGACACACGGATGTTTTGATGCGAGGAAATCGCATTGCACACGGATGACATACGGATCACTTTTCAGGGGACTTTTCTGCGTATTACGGCTGTATAATACGGTCCGATTTTTTATCGTTGTGTATGACTCCGGCCTAAAGCTGATAATGGCTTACCATGTGGTAGTTATTAGTGATGGGCGAGCATTAAAATGCTCGGGTGCTCGTTGCTCGGAACGAGCAGATTGGAATACTTGGGTACTCGGACAGAACATCGAGCTCAATGTAAGTCTTATGGGAGACCCGAGCAATTTTGCCGCGATCCCCCCGGGGGGTCCTTTTTGGGTCTAAATGCGTCTGAAAATGATGTAAACACAGTTCAAATGACACGGGGACATCATGCGGATCGCCCCTGGAAGCATTCCTGACTCCTAGTTCACAGCTTTAAACAATGTTGTCAGAGTTTCATGCCATTTTTACCGGTGCACCAAAAAACATGCCAAAACTAAATTAAAACTGATTTTGCTGGGAAATATGTTAAAGTACATCCTTTCCAGGTTAATGACTTGTATATAAGGCAAAATAATTAACCCAAGACCAAAATGTTCCTCCACCACTTGGGCTATGTTCAGACGCAGCGTTTTTCAAGTTTAATATTGATTTCAACCAAAACAAATGCATTCACTGGGAAATGTCATTGTAATTTTTAACAACCCTGGTCATGTGGTGTGTGACACATAAGCAGACACATCTTGTTTTATTTATGAAGGAGGGACTCTTAAGGTCACAGAGCCTTTTTTTTACAGGGGCATCAGGCAGCATTAATCTGCTTAAAGGGCCATTATTAAACAGTGGGTCTCCTAAACTTTTATAGCCTATGCTGTGAGTGGATGAGCTGCCAAGAATTACGACGCACTCCAATAACCCTTTCATAAGATGTCCATGAGGGCTTACATAAAAAATGTTGCATTGAATGCAAGGCCTGCCGAGCTAGCAAGTCATAATGCACCCCAATAAGCCTTTGAACTCAAGTACTGGATGGGCCCAGGAAAATCCACTTCACATTCATTTTGTCCTCCCATTCTGTTTTTTTTTTTGCATTGACTGCAAGGTCTGCCCTGCTACCAAGTCATATGCACCCCAATAACCCCAATTCCCCCCTTGGAAGAAACATGGAGGAGGGCCTCTTAACAAAAAATGTCCCATTAAAAAGGAGCCGGTCTCCTAGACTTGGAATGCCCATACACTAAGTGTATGGGCTGGCCAACATTTTCCCCTGTGTGGTACACCTCAACCTTTTCCATAACAAGTATTTAACACCCAGCAAAAACACCCACCCTTGTTAGTGTGTGGCCCAGCTGCGCTTGGTACACATGTTCCCAGGAGAATGCACAGAAAGGTAATTACAAAAACCTGATATTCATTCACACTCACACTTCCCAACAGTGCCACTAGAGGGAGCCCCTTTAGAGTATTTAAGGGGTGTGAGAGACGTAGCAGGAGTTCAGTCTAGTCAGAGCTTTGTCTGAGCTGTGCGAGTTCAGACGTGTGGAGATTTCCTGTCAGATGAGACAGAGGAGGAAAGATTGCAAGCTGTTATCTCAGAACATCCTGACTGTTAGTACCCTATGAAGGTGGAAAGTGACTCTCGGAGCGGGCTTGTATTCAGTCTGATGGAAGGTCCTGAAAGCTGCTCTGGACAGAGTTTATGAAGGAACAGAAGGAAGGGGACTACAGTTGTCAGAACATCGAGTTAACTGAGAAACGATCAGTGACTGTAGAAGAAAGGAAGCTGACGACTACACCTACTGCTACCCGTGCTTATGTTAAGGGTGAGAGTAGGGCGACGGGCGAGTGGTGACAAGAGAGAGAGAGTGACCGAGGCATTACAGCAACAATTGCTGCCTCCACTCTGCTTAACCGGACACCGGGTCCGAAGCCTTGCTAGAACCTTCACGGCTAGTAGGAGAAAACCGGAATCCCTGCTGGACTTCAAGTCGCAGAGGGGCCCTATTGTGCTGATACGTAACCGGGGTCAGGGAGAACAGGAGTCTAGCGGGACGCTGCATATAAAGACTTAGTTCTTGCCAAAAGAAGGCTCCACCACAATGTCGGCCGGGCATAGCTGTTCTATACAGAGTTAAACTTCGCTTCACGCAGGTTAGGACTCACACACATTAAAGAGAAAGGAGGCCTTAAACCTACTCAGTGATTACCTGGATGTGCATCCTCCACCCTGAGCAGCTTCCCGGGACATACCTGCAAAGACCACCAGTAAAGGTATGGAAAGAGACTGACTTGTGTGTGACTGACTTATTGCCTGCACCCTGCACCGCCCTATACTTAGAGGGACTAGTCTTACCTGTGGAAGACTTAACATCTTGCTGCCCAGTAACAACCCCTCTGAGGATTCACCCTGCAGCGCTGGTCACCCTGATCAGAAACCACAGGTGGCGTCACGAACAATTACTATTATCCCCTGTAAATATCCCCTTTGAATGAGCGCCCAGGGCAACGGACCGAGCTGTGCTACTTATGACATTCCCCATAGACTTCAACGGGCTCGGTGCCGAGTACCCCATAAGCCCTGGTAGTTACGTGCGACTCAATCTTTGGGGGTCACGAACAGGATACGAAGCTTACTATTTGTGAGTCCTGTGTGCCTAGGATTGGACTGTTTTGTGCAAAAAGACTGTGTGCAGTTTTGTGATTTTTGGTGCCATTTTCTGCCATTTTGCCGCCATATTCACGCCCTGAGGCGCTGGTGAAGAAGGTGGGCGTGCCTTCGTGGGCGTACCCTCCCCCTGTGGCGCGAAAGTGATGGGCGCCCTGTCTAAATGCTATTACAATACGAGAGCCTGCCCTACTGCAAGGGAGATCCGCCTCCTCTTCATCCTCTATGCCAAGAAGAGGAAGCGAAAGTCCCGCTTCCACGGAAGAGACCTGTCACGGGTGTGTCGCTGCGAAGATCGTCGCGATTGCACACCCTGACTTCTCACAGCTGAGTTTCTGCTGCTGGGTGTTTTTCGGCAGTGAGAGAGTTAATTCTCCCTCTCTCTGTGCTGGACAAGACCAGCCTCGCTCAGCTGCAATTAATGTTGCGATAATTGGTTTCCTTCAAATACCTGCCTGTCTGCTAGGGAAGTGTCGGTGAAAGCTTTCATGCAGACCAGCAGAGCGGATCATATTGAGAAGTCTAAAGCTAAGAGTACCTGTTGTGGTTTTCTCCTCTCCTCGCTTTATTATTTATCTCCTTACCCGTTGGTGTTCCCTCTGTAGTGGTAGTTTTGTATGCAAGGTGTCTTTTGTTTTACCCCTTGTACTGTCTCGTTCGTCTTATACTGTGTGTAGGCAGTTACCTTCCCGTTTCCCTGTGGTGGTAATCAGGGTCCTTCTCAGGACTAGATTACAGTGGTCAGGGATTCACAGGAGATAGGGTTACGCTGGCGGCCTGGACCTCTGTACCATCAATAGTACCTCCAGGTAGAGGGATTAGTCAGGACCCCAGCTTAGGGTCAGCATAGACCCCGGTCCTCCTGTTTGCAGAGACAGCGTGACAAGACCAGATTGTTCCAGATGGAAAACACAGTCTGGCCTGGAGTGAGATAGCGGAAGGACAGGAGACGCTGTGTGGAGGAGCGGCGGTGCGCAGACCCCGTTCCCCTGAAAAGCTACTGCCTGTGCCTGAGCCGTCCCCAGGTCGGGAGACCGAGCAAACAATGCAGAAAGTGGAGGAGGTGGAAGCGGTGCTAAGGGACATGGCCCGGCACCGTGAAGAAATGGAAGCGATGGAGAAAAGCTGGCGTGCCCTGAAACAGCGGCTGCTGTGGGACGCGACGCTCTCCCCCCTGGATGCACCACCGTTACCTGCGCCACCACTGCCAGCGGATGATGAAAAACCGGTGACCGGCCCCAAAAGTGCTGATCCTGACTCCGCCGGGGACGCGGCGCGAGGGAAGGAGGCTGAGGAGGCCCTGCCCGGACCGGAGTACCAGTCAGGCCTGGAGGCCTCAGCGGAATGCAGTCCCCCGGTAGGGACGACAGAAGGAATCCTGCCTGATGCAGAGGAGAACGAGTGGCGACGCCGTGAGCAGGAGCAGCGGCAGCAGCAGGTTAGTGCGTCTCCAACTGAGCCACTGCGCGCACCTGCATCCTATACTGCGTCCTATTCTACAACGCAACAGAGCGCAGCGACCCCAAGTAAGCCACTGCACAAGTCTGCGTCATCATTGGAAGACCTGTACTTAGAAGAGGCACCTGTAAGGCCTCCAGCAAGTCGCAAAGGAAATCGCAAAAGTGAAACAAGGACTGTGGCTACCCAGACACAGGTAGCAGGACATGATCTATTTGTGATGCGTTCCAGAGCGCACCGCGTACTTCCAGCCCCAGGTATGGAAGAAGTCATCGCAATTTGCAAAGAAGAACAGTAGGACCCAGACAGGGTTTACTGCATCTGAACAAAGTTAAAGAAGATTTGCACTTTATTAATAATATGTGATGATGTTTGCATAATTTGAAGTAGAATACCCCAGTTGGGTAATGAGTAACAAAGTATTAATGTGAAGTATGATGTGAAATGTTTTTATGCCAAGGACTGCGTGCTGAGGACTCTTGCAGCACAGAACTTTATTTGTAAATAGTTAGCACTTCGGTGCCCCATCTTGGTTTTACATAAAGCCATACTACCTCAGAAGAAAAACCCATATGGTGTGGCCTTGAGTGAGGTCTGCAGCAATGAAGTCCTGCAGCCCACCCAGGACCACAGTGGGAGGTTTTTGGTGCGGGTACTCCACAAGAATATTGTATTTATTGTGAAAAGTATGTTTTGATATTTTTCTATTTGCACTTGTACACATTGTAACGTTAAAGTGTCTTTACCTCCCGCAACGGATGAGTTATTTGTTGATGTTATTATAAAAATTGTTTTTCTATTTCAGCCGGCAGTGCTGACGATAACTAGGGGGGGATGTGTGGACCAGCTGCGCTTGGTACACATGTTCCCAGGAGAATGCACAGAAAGGTAATTACAAAAACCTGATATTCATTCACACTCACACTTCCCAACAGTGCCACTAGAGGGAGCCCCTTTAGAGTATTTAAGGGGTGTGAGAGACGTAGCAGGAGTTCAGTCTAGTCAGAGCTTTGTCTGAGCTGTGCGAGTTCAGACGTGTGGAGATTTCCTGTCAGATGAGACAGAGGAGGAAAGATTGCAAGCTGTTATCTCAGAACATCCTGACTGTTAGTACCCTATGAAGGTGGAAAGTGACTCTCGGAGCGGGCTTGTATTCAGTCTGACGGAAGGTCCTGAAAGCTGCTCTGGACAGAGTTTATGAAGGAACAGAAGGAAGGGGACTGCAGTTGTCAGAACATCGAGTTAATGTCATGGGTGTATCGCCACGAAGATCGTCGCGATTGCACATTCTGACTTCTCGCAGCTGAGTTGCTGTTTCTTTGTGTTTGGTAGTGAGGGAGTTAATTTTACCTAGCTCTTTGCTAAGACTAGGTCCAGGCTCGCCCGGCTGCTTTTGATTATGCACTAATTAGCTTCCTTTATATACCTGCCAGTCTGCTTGTTAGATGCCGGTGAAAGCTTACATGCAGACCAGCAGTTTGGATCAGGTCATGAGAAGACTTAAGTTAAGAGTTCCTTTGTGGTTTCTCCTCTCCTCGATTATAGTTTATCTCCTAGACCTTTTGTGTTCCCTCTGTGTTTAAGTGTTGTATGCAAGACAGTGTTTGCTTTGTCCCCTGTCTGTCTCGTTTGTCTGTACTGTTTGTTAAGCAGTAACCTGCCTATTCCCTGTGTGGTAATCAGGGTCCTTCTGAGGACTAGATTACAGTTGTCAGGGACTTATAGGAGACAGGGTTACGTTGGCGGCCTGGACCTCTGTACCATTAACAGTACCTCCAGGTTGAGGGACTAGTCAGGTCCCCAGGCTAGGGTCAGCATAGACCCCGGTCACCTGCAGCCTGAGTACAGCATTATACGTCTTCAGGATTCACCCACAGTACAACGGATATTATGTCAGGTAATACTATACTTTATGTACATGTTGAGATTTCCTATTTATGTGTTATATTGCATGTTGTTCCTCTTAGTATTGATTACTGACATCATATGTGTATCTGTGATACAGCGTGACAGTTAACTGAGAAACGATCAGTGAGCTGTAGAAGAAAGGAAGCTGACGACTACACCTACTGCTACCCGTGCTTATGTTAAGGGTGAGAGTAGGGCGACGGGCGAGTGGTGACAAGAGAGAGAGAGTGACCGAGGCGTTACAGCAACAATTGCTGCCTCCACTCTGCTTAACCGGACACCGGGTCCGAAGCCTTGCTAGAACCTTTACGGCTAGTAGGAGAAAACCGGAATCCCTGCTGGACTTCAAGTCGCAGAGGGGCCCTATAGTGCTGATACGTAACCAGGGTCAGGGAGAACAGGAGTCTAGCGGGACGCTGCATATAAAGACTTAGTTCTTGCCAAAAGAAGGCTCCACCACAATGTCGGCCGGGCATAGCTGTTCTATACAGAGTTAAACTTCGCTTCACGCAGGTTAGGACTCACACACATTAAAGAGAAAGGAGGCCTTAAACCTACTCAGTGATTACCTGGATGTGCATCCTCCACCCTGAGCAGCTTCCCGGGACATACCTGCAAAGACCACCATTAAAGGTATGGAAAGAGACTGACTTGTGTGTGACTGACTTATTGCCTGCACCCTGCACCGCCATATACTTAGAGGGACTAGTCTTACCTGTGGAAGACTTAACATCTTGCTGCCCAGTAACAACCCCTCTGAGGATTCACCCTGCAGCGCTGGTCACCCTGATCAGAAACCACAGGTGGCGTCACGAACAATCACTATTATCCCCTGTAAATATCCCCCTTTGAATGAGCGCCCAGGGCAACGGACCGAGCTGTGCTACTTGTGACATTCCCCATAGACTTCAACGGGCTCGGTGCCGAGTACCCCATAAGCCCTGGTAGTTACGTGCGACTCATTAGGATTTAGACAATGGCTGTAGCAGCACGGAACACTTTAACCCTGGTGATCTAGTGGCGGTGGATGATGAGACGTGGAGGAAGGCCTGATTAAAACCTAGGCCCAATTTAAAGGAGCAGGTCTCCTCGACTTGGAATTCCCATACACTAAGTGTATGGGCTGGCAAACATTTTCCCCTGTGGGGTACACCTCAACCTTTTCAATAACAAGTATTTAACTCCCAGCAAAAACACCCACACTTGTTAGGAATTCGACACTGGCTGTAGCAGCACGGATCAAGTTAATGCTGGTTATGAGGAAGGAACAGCCACCATCTTGGATATGGCCTGTTCCAGCCGCCATTTTGTCTTAACTCACAGGGCCACAGGCAGCTGGCTGCACCTTGCCCCATGGCCTGTGGGCATATTCAATACAACAGGGTTTAGTGTACACTGTGAATAACCAGGTCCTTTTAGTATGCTAAGTAGGCCAGGCCAAAACAGTACTTCAAAGCTGGGGGCTTCAATTAGATTATACCTGCCAGCTAGACATTGAAAACACATCCATTGTCTATCCCAGCCACGACGGCTCCATTCTAGGATTATGAATTATGAGCACATCTTTCAAAGTACAGACTCACAAAAAATATCTGCGTGATCCTGCGGACCTCGGGCATCTGACAGTGGAACTCCCGAGTCGGTGATGGTTCGAGGGCCTGAGATATAGAGATTGGCCCTCCACAGAGACCCAATTGGGCCAGGTTTGATCTCCACGCGACAGGCAAAACATACTGCATCCGCTGGTACCTCTTGTGTCCTGATCCGATCGTCCTGGAGTAAGTTAACCCCTTTGTTAGATATTGGGAATAAATTCTGCATGGAGCTAAGGGTGGAGATTATCAGCCCACCCTCTGACATCGAGGGGAGGGACCTAGCAGGTTTAAGAACTGTGAGCGGATGGCATACTCTCTCTATTCTCACAGAAGCCAAGACGATGAAGATCTAAGAAGGAACAAGGGACAGATCTGCCAAGGGAGCAGCGGCACACATTTTGGGGGACTGTCCAGCAACTAAGATTCTCACCTGTGGATCGCAGAGCTCCCTGCCTCCACATGCAACCCACAACCTGGTAATGTTAACCTCTAGCTAATACCTCTAAGCCTTGTACCATTATTGTTGTATTTTACTCTGACTGCAAATCCACTGTAATTCTGTTGTATAGCTTACTGTATATTTCTCTAATTAACTAGTGTGCCCTTAAGGCAATTAAACCATAAAATTAATTTTGGGCTGATGCTTTTACTCTGATCAAGAATCTTAGAATACCCAGTGGGTAACGGGACATCCTCCCCGGCGTCCATTTGCTCTAGGTGCAGTTCCCTTACTGACCTGAGAGACAAAGGGGGCGCCGGAGAGCTGTGCCCGTGTAGTGCGTCACATTGGTGACGTGGAAGGAAGGGGGTTTCCTTCACACTGGTGATCTAGTGGCAGCGGATGATGAGACGTGGAGGAAGGCCTCATTAAAAACTAGGCCCAATTTAAAGGAGCCAGTCTCTTAGACTCGTAATACCCATACACTAAGTGCATGGGCTGACAAACATTTCCCCCTGGGGAGTAAAATTGTTAAAAATATACTATGGGCATCATAGACACCCTTGCCACAAATTGGACTGCCTGTAGCAGCATAGAACATGTTAACCCTGGTCATCTAGTGGCGTAGAATGAGGAGACATAATGATAAATCATACTGAAATCAAACAAATAAAAAATGTGAATCCACCTATGAAAGAAAATACCAAAAGGGAGGGGCAAACACAGGTTCATAGATATGAAGCCAGAATGTGTCCTATAAGATATGTTTGTCCCTAGCAACAGCTCAGAGACAGGGATATAAATAAAAATTTAATATAATAGTATTTCACTATTTTTATATTGGAGAGGTATACACTAGGTCATAAGAGGATGTTCCACAGATAGGAAAAATGGAAAATATAAGAATTAATGGGAAGAATATACTTACATCTCATTTTTATGCAATTTCCCCCTGGGGGAGTAACATTTGTTTTGGTTTCAAATTAGTAACAGACATCATAAAAACACCCTTGCCAAAAACTGAGTGATTTTTGCATCACGGAATACGTTCACCCTGGTGTTCTACTGGTTGTGGATGATGAGGATGAGGATAAGGAGGAGGATAACACCATACAGACCAAATCAGGAAGCGGATACCCATGTGTGGTTGTGAAGAGGTGCATGAGAATACACCTCCAGAAAAAAGACAATGTATTTGAGTTATGTTTCGCTGTTTTCATTCGGTGGTGTACTGACTTCTTGCCCAAACCAGCCCTTGTTCATTTTTATAAGAGTCAGCCTGTCAACATTCTTAGTTGACAGGCAGATACGCTTATCTCAATATCACTATATGGATATCATTATTAATATAGGCTCCAAAAATTATTTGCTACTAAAAACTTTTTTATTGAACATGAATATTAAAAACACACATGTAATAAATAGAGAGGTGTACATCCAAATGAAAAAGAGTGACATAATCAGGCCATAGGGTATCCCAAAATTGAATGCCTAATGAGAGGTGTAACCCAATAATTTATGGAAAAAAAATACACTGTGCAAGAACGCATATATTTCGGCCACATAAATGTACTCATATATAAGCATGCTTATACAGTACAGACCAAAAGTTTGGACAAACCTTCTCATTCAAAGATTTTTCTGTATTTTCATGGCTGTGAAAATTGTACATTCACACTGAAGGCATCAAAACTAAGAATTAACCCATGTGGAATTATATACTTAACAAAAAAGTGTGAAACAACTGAAATTATGTCTTATATTCTAGGTTCTTCAAAGTAGCCACCTTTTGCTTTGATTACTGCTTTGCACACTCTTGTCATTCTCTTGATGAGCTTCAAGAGGTAGTCACCGGAAATGGTCTTCCAACAGTCTTGAAGGAGTTCCCAGAGACTCTTAGCACTTGTTGGCCCTTTTGCCTTCACTCTGCGGTCAAGCTCACCCTAAACCATCTCGATTGGGTTCAGGTCTGGTGATTGTGGAGGCCAGGTCATCTGGCATAGCACCCCATCACTCTCCTTCTTGATCAAATAGCCCTTACACAGCCTGGAGGTGTGTTTGGGGTCATTGTCCTGTTGAAAAATAAGTTATGGTCCAACTAAACGCAAACCGGATGGAATAGCATGCCGCTGCAAGATGCTGTGGTAGCCATGCTGGTTCAGAATGCCTTCAATTTTGGATAAATCCCCAACAGTGTCACCAGCAAAGCACCCCCACACCATCACACCTCCTCCTCCATGCTTCATGTTGGGGACCAGGCATGTAGAGTCCATCCGTTCACCTTTTCTGCGTCGCTCAAAGACACGGTGGTTGGAACCAAAGATCTCAAATTTGGACTCATCAGACCAAAGCACAGATTTCCACTGGTCTAATGTCCATTCCTTGCGTTCTTTAGCCCAAACAAGTCTCTTCTGCTTGTTGCCTGTCCTTAGCAGTGGTTTCCTAGCAGCTATTTTACCATGAAGGCCTGCTGCACAAAGTCTCCTCTTAACAGTTGTTGTAGAGATGTGTCTTCTGCTAGAACTCTGTGTGGCACTGACCTGGTCTCTAATCTGAGCTGCTGTAAACCTGCAATTTCTGAGGCTGGTGACTCGGATAAACTTATCCTCAGAAGCAGAGGTGACTCTTGGTCTTCCTTTCCTGGGGCGGTCCTCATGTGAGCCAGTTTCTTTGAAGCGCTTGATGGTTTTTGCAACTGCACTTGGGGACACTTTCAAAGTTTTCCCAATTTTTCGGACTGACTGACCTTCATTTCTTAAAGTAATGATGGCCACTCGTTTTTCTTTACTTAGCTGCTTTTTTCTTGCCATAATACAAATTCTAACAGTCTATTCAGTAGGACTATCAGCTGTGTATCCACCAGACTTCTGCACAACACAACTGATGGTCCCAACCCCATTTCTAAGGCAAGAAATCACACTTATTAAACCTGACAGGGCACACCAGTGTAGTGAAAACCATTTCCAGTGACTACCTCTTGAAGCTCATCAAGAGAATGCTAAGAGTGTGCAAAGCAGTAATCAAAGCAAAAGGTGGCTACTTTGAAGAACCTAGAATATAAGACATATTTTCAGTTGTTTCACACTTTTTTGTTAAATATATAATTCCACATGTGTTAATTCATAGTTTTGATGCCTTCAGTGTGAATGTACAATTTTCATAGTCATGAAAATACAGAAAAATGTTTGAATGAGAAGGTGTGTCCAAACTTTTGGTCAGTACTGTATACTTATATATGAGGGACGGTCCTCAGTGTTTCTCTGAGCTGTTCACGTCATCTTATTGATGACGTGGAGGCGGGGGACACGTGACCGCCTTGATGCTTCCCCGTGTTTTACAAGCGGGTTGAGGAACTAACGCATGCGCCATAGTAGCCTCCAGTGATGTTGTTTTCCTTTGCACAAATTTATATGGTTTCACAATGGAACATGCGTTTTGATGAGATGGGTGCATTGCAGCACTATATTTCTAATTTTTGTGCATTTAAGTTTAATTAGCGCATGTTTTACTTTTGACCCCTGTAATGACCATCTCCTTCGGGAATTTTGTCAACTTAGTTTGAGGGTATCACACACGCACGATGATGATGTTTAGTGTGGGGCGGATAGCTCCTTATTTGCATCTATGATAACGGGATTGTTTGAGCATGCACTGTGGCACATATACAGTATGTTTTGACCAATCAAAGCGGAATAACTGACTATTTAAACCGGATACTCCCCTGCCCGACCGTGCCTCCCGAAGAAGCGGTAGCGAAATGCGCGTCGGGGCAGAGGGACGCCCGGGGC